>BQNB010005592.1:0-101464 GCA_026074375.1 Tanacetum coccineum
TCGATACGGCATATCCAAAGTCTTGGATACGGAGTATCGGGGGTTTCTTGGAGTAGGAACCATGTTTGGTATCTTTCAGAATATTTTATTTCCATATAGCTTGAATACGACGTATTGCCTTCTTTTGGATACGGCGTATTGGATCTTTTTTCCTTCGTGGTCTTTGGTGAGTGCAGGCGACACAGATACGCCGTATCTTCCTTGATGGATACAACGTATTGGTTGTCTGAACAATAATCTTCAAAATATCTTCATTTAAACTCCAGAATGCGTGCCTTTTAGCTAACTTTCACCAAGTACTCAATAATTACTGCAATTCTCAAATATAAATGATTAAGTAACAATTCTTTGCAATAATTACATAAAATAGGTTAATTACATGGGATAAATGATGCTATAAAATAGACGCTATTTGATGTCATCATTAAGCTGTTTTTCTTAACACACGCATAGATGGAGTGTCTTTATTACATGTATGGCTTGCCATGTAACCTTGCCCACTCCACCCAGACAAACTACTTCGAGCAGGAAAATCATTGATGGTCCATAAAACCATCGCTCTTATATTAAACTTCTGGACTGTAGCAACGTATATGGTCTCGACACCTTTGAGTGCCCATAAATCCTTTAGGTTATCAATCAAAGGCCTCAAGTATACATCAATGTCCTTACCCGGGGATTTAGGGCCAGGAATTAACAACACCAGCATTAAATAACTCTCTTTCATACATAACCACATAGGCAAATTGTATGTTGTCAATATGACCAGCTACATGCTGTAAGACTGACTAAGGTTGCCGAACGGATTGAAACCATCAACAGCCAACCCTAATCGAACATTTATTGGTTCTGCCGTAAATTTCGGATATCGGGTGTCAAAGTTCTTCCATGCTCTACCATTAACCTGGTGTTGCATATTATCGGGCTCAGTATACTTTCCAGTAGTATGCCAAGTCATTTCCTTTGCAGTGTGACTAGACTTGTACAAACGTTGTAGTCTAGGAATGATCGGAAAGTAACGCAACACCTTCTTAGGAACTTTCTTCCCTGTTGTGTGATTGTCTTTCCATCTACTCGTTTTACACACTAGAAAAAACTGCTTATCTTTGTTATCTTCGCTCCGAAATAAGAAGCAATCGTTTACATAAGTATGTATCGACTCGTACCCTAACCCGATCGTTTTAAATGTCTTCTTTATTGCATAGTAAGACAGTGGGAGCTTGTATCCTTTACTAGGGGAAATACAAATTGGAAAAAAATTAGCATTGCATTGAATATAGAATCAGTTAATTTACCTCTAACCTTAAAATGGGTAAACTTTGCCATAAAGTCTAATCGAGTCACATAGTCATAACCCGGGTACAACTCCTCGCTGGCACTCACATATAACTCTTCAAACTCGTTACGTATAGCTTGAGTCGATTTGTTACTTGTCTCACCAATATCTCCTTGAGTTGGCTCATTTTGTTCATTATTCGGAGGAATGTAGCTAAGATCATTAAGGCACGCTGCCATGTCACTCATATGAGGTTGTGTTGTGTTATGTATTACTGGCGGAGGAATATTCAGTTCACCGTGGTTAGTCTATGTTTTATAACTTGGGTCCCACCCATTATTCGTAATGTGGCGTAAAAGGTTGTTGATGTCTACCCAAGATACATTACGACAAGACTTGCATGGACATTTTACATTTATGGAATTATTCACTAATGGCTTGCAATGCTCGACGAATTTCTTAAGACCAGTATAAAATGCTTTATCACTGCGCTCTAAATAGGTCCAACTCTTATCAATTACCATAACCGATTTACTAATTGAGAAAATTTTGGCAGCATTTCCCCTCAACTCCCCAAATATGTGTTTAAAGACATATTTGTAGGAGTAAAGGAGAAACACTATCGAAATCATCTCAAATAGTAAACCAGTTATACGCATTCATATCCTAAATGAGACAAAACATTCAAAAAGCAGTCACAAACAGGGGACTTTCCGAAATTAATTTCTAATAAATTAATTCCGGACGGGTTTTTTATAGGATGATTAAATTCAGACGGGGATTTTCTGAAATTAATCTCTAGAATGCTAAAACATTCCTAAAGCATTCAATAAAACAAATACCAAACGCATATCCATTTATATCAAATCCTAATATCCGAATGCATATACATTTAAATTCTATTATAATGAAAAAAAACATACATTTTTATCAAATAAGCTGTTTTTAAACAGCTTATTTGAGCTATTTAAAAACACCTTATTTTGATAAGCTTTTTAAAAGCAACTTATTATGATAAGCTGTATAACAACAGCTTATCGGCATAAGCTATTCTTAAACACCTTATTCTCATAAGCTGTTTAACAACAACAGCATAAGCTATTGTTAAACAACTTATCTTAACAAAATTTTATAATTAACAACTTATTATACCTCAAATTATTATAATTAACAAAATTTTAACAAAAATTACAACCAAACCTTTAATTACCGCCAAACCTTTAATTACCACCAGGAATCAAACTTGCTTAGAGGGTTAGAAAAAGAAGATATAGAATTATCATTTAGAGGGTTAAGGAAAGAATTATGGTTTATAAGAGGAGGAAGAAGAGGGTTCAATTCGTGTGCTTGTGTGCTCGTGTGAGTGGCGGTGGTGAGTGGTGGTGGGTTCGGTGATGAGTGGTGGTGGGTTATGTGGTGGTGATGGTGAGTGGGTTATGTGGTGGCACGGTGGTGATGGTGAGTGGGTTATGTGGTAATCGCCGGTGGTGGTGATGTTTTTGTTTTACACTTTTTTGTCTAAGTGTTAATGTTTTATGGGTGAATAACTTTTTTGGTCGAAGAGTTTGGTACCAGATTTGTATTGGTAAACATTTTATCCCCGGCGACAATCCCGGGCGACATGTCGCCCGGGATAGTTAGAGACTTTGTCGTTTAGTCTAAATGGCGCGATAAAGAAAATTTGCGTGCCTAAGCATTTTGTCGTTTAGCTATGAATCCCGGGCGACATGTTGCCCGGGAAAGGTTTTATTAAAAAATTTATTTCAGCTTTTAAATCATTATTATTTATAAAATATATTTTATAATTATATATTTTATATATAATAATTTAAAAAGATACTTATAAAAATATATAATTATTATTTAAAATTATTTTTTATAAAATATATAATTATTATTCACAATTATTTTTTATAAAATATATAATCGGTTCGTTTCGACCGGGTCGTTCCGGTTTCTCGGTTCGTTCTGGTCGGTTCGTATATAATTATTTTTTTATAATTTTAAAATTATTTTTAAAAAAATATTTAATTATTCGATGTTAAGATGTGCTATCGTTGTACATTAGATGATCAATGGAGGAGTCGATACGGTATTGTTGTACATTAGATGTTAAACGGGCGAGTCGATGTGTTATCGTTGTACATTAGATGTTCAACGGATGAGTCGATACAGTATCGTTGTACATTAGATGTTAAACGGACGAGTCGATGTGTTAACGTTGTACATTAGATGTCAAACGGACGAGTCGATGTGTTATCGTTGTACATTAGATGTTAGAACGGGTTGGAGTCGTATGTGTTATCGTAGGTACATTAGATGTTCAACGGAGGTGTCGATACGGTTATCGTTGTGCATTAATGTTTTTAAGTGAGTCGATGTGTTATCGTTGTACATTAGATGTTCAACGGATGATTCGATACGGTATCGTTGTACATTAGATGTTAAACGGACGAGTCGATGTGTTATCGTTGTACATTAGCTATTAAACGGACGAGTCGATGTGTTATCGTTGTACATTAGATGTTCAACGGAGGAATCGATGTGTTATCGTTGTACATTAGATGTTCAACAGATGAGTCGATATGTTATCGTGTTACATTGGATGTTCAACGGAGGAGTCGATATGGTATCGTTGTACATTAGATGTTAAACGGAGGAGTCGATACGACACCGTTGTACATTATATGTTAAATGGATGAGTCGAGGTGTTTTATTTTATAATTGTTGTACATGTAGACTGTTAACGGGGACGAGTCGATGTGTTATCGTTGTACATTAGATGTTCAACGGAGGAGTCGATGTGTTACCGTTGTACATTAGATGTTTAACGGATGAGTAAATATGTTATCGTGTTACATTAGATGTTCAACGGACGAGTCGATATGGTATCGTTGTACATTAGATGTTCAACGGACGAGTCGATATGGTATCGTTGTACATTAGATGTTAAACGGACGAGTCGATGTGTTATCGTTGTACATTAGATGTTCAACGGAAGAGTCGATGTGTTATCGTTGTACATTAGATGTTCAACGGAGGAGTCGATATGGTATCGTTGTACATTAGATGTTCAACGGAGGAGTCGATGTGTTATCGTTGTACATTAGATGTTTAACGGATGAGTCGATATGTTATCGTTGTACATTAGATGTTCAACGGACGAGTCGATACGGTATCGTTGTACATTAGATATTAAACGGACGAGTCGATGTGTTATCGTTGTACATTAGATGTTCAACGGATGAGTCGATATGTTATCGTTTTAGACGACAATCCCAGGCGACATGTCGCCGGGAAAAGGTGGAGATTTTATCGTTTAGTAAAATGGCGCGTTAACGACGCTAACAATCCCCGGCGACATGTCACCGGGGAATGCCTTTTACTAAAAAAAATATTCAGTTTGTTTATTATTACTAAAAAATATATTTTATAATTATATATTTTATAAATAATAATTTATAAATATAATTATAAGTTTGTTTATTATTATTTATATAATAATTTTTTCATAAAATATATAATTATTTATTTAAAAATATATAATTATTATTTATAATTAGCTTTTATAAAATATATAATTATATAAATACTAATAAAAAACAGTCCGGTTTCTCGGTTCGTTCCGGTCTGGTCGGTCTAGTTTTTCGGTTCGGTCCGGTCCGATCGGTTATGTTTCTCTGTTCAGTCTGGTATCTCGGTTCAGTACGGTCCGATCGGTTCTGTTTCTCGGTTCAGTTTAGTATCTCGGTTCGGTCCGGTTATCGTTGTACATTAGATGTTCAACGGATGAGTCGATATGTTATCGTTGTACATTAGATGTTTACCGGATGAGTTGAGATGCGATCGTTATAGATTATATGTTCAACGGATGAGTCAATTTGTTATCGTTGTACATTAGATGTTCAACAGATGAGTCGATATGTTATCGTTGTACATTAGATGTTCAACGGATGAGTCGATATATAATCGTTGTACATTAGATGTTCAACGAATGAGTCGATATGTTATCGTTGTACATTAGATGTTCAACGGATGAGTCGATATGTTATCGTTGTACATTAGATGTTCAACGGATGAGTCGAGAACTCCTGCCAAGAACTCCCGCCAAGAACTCCCCCCAAATACTCTCGCCAAATACTCCCGCCAAATACTCCCGCCAAATACTCCTGCCAAATACTCTTTTTTACCATGAAAGAAGATATTATCCTCACAAACACCAACAGATCACATACACTCTTACCATCACAACCACAAACAGATCACACTATTATTACGAAGATGGTGCCATATGAAGCTTTTGCGTGTCGTTGTGGAGCCGAAGATGTAGTTCTGCGAGAATCGTATAAACCTAAAAACCCGCTGGCATGACATAAACTATTATATGCATGTCCACTATCAAAGGTGAACAATCACATGCTTTTTGTTTGTGTAATATACAAATAATGTGGTTAGTTGTTAAAAATTATTTTCTTGACTCTTTAACAGCCTCAGGAAAACTATTTCGGATGTGAATTTTTTTATAGAAAGAGGAACGAGTCCATCTACTGGTCGGTTCTCCTGGAGCTTCAACGACTCAAATTTATTCTCCAGGATCTTCATCGACTCCAATTTATTCTCCAAGATCTTCATCGACTCCAATTTATTCTCTAGGATCTTCAACACCTCCACGCTATTCTCCAGGAGCTTCAACACCTCAAAGCTATTATCCGGGAACTTCAAGAAATGCATAGTGCTCAAACTGCAAGCACTTGCTTGGAAAGATAATGGTACTCAAGGAAACAGTGGAAATGTATATGCATTCGGAAGAACACACACTTAATTCAGCTGCACTACTTCACGAAGTTTACAATGACATGGGAAAACTTGGTTTGGAGTAGTTTGTCATTTGGAATGTAATTCGTATGCTTTAAGGGTCTGTTTGTAAGCCGCGTATGATTATCGGTCTAATATGTTTAAGTGTCTATTTGTAGGTCGCGTATGATTATCGGTCTAATATGTTTAAGTGTATGTTTGTAAGTCGCGTATGATTATTGGTCTAAGGCCTCGCTTGTGTTACTACGAGTGGTATGTATAATATTTAACTAAATGAATGTTTGTTTTTGTATTACTTGACGAATGTGCATCTTGAAAACGTATACGGTATATCATGTTCAATTATAGAAGAGTAGTGCATATCGGACCGAACCGAACCGAAAAAACAGAGCGTTTTTTTATATAGTTATTATTTATCAAATATATAATTATAAATAATAATTAATATATTATTTATATATTTTATAAATAATAAACGACTATATATAAGCAAATGAGATAAGTCAACGAAGTCAACAACCTTTCCCCGACGACATGTCGCCGGGATAATATAGGCAAGGTCAGCCCACCAAATATAAGCCCAAAATAAACTTATGAAATGCGAGCCCAAATCAAAACATAAGCCCAACGAATCTTTCCCCGACGACATATTGCCGGGGATAATATTGGCAATGTCACCACAGAAAAGTTGTTAACTAATGATTTTGGTAAAATTAGTCAACGAAGTCAACATTTATTCCCTAGCGACATGTCGCCGGGGATAATGTCAAACATCAATGCAATTTACTAATGACCTTGCTTAATCTCCGTTAACATCGGTCAAGACTATCCCGTGTCGCCGGGGAAAGTGACGCGGAAAACTTTACTGCTCAGTTTTTTGGTAGACTTTTGGGTCAAAGTTTAGCTGAATTATCCCCGGCGACATGTCGCCGGAGATAGGTTTATTCAAACTATAACTAAAATCAACCAAAATTAGTGCCACGTCGGATGGTCTTTTGTCGTTTAGGTGGTTTTTCCCGGGAACTATGTCGGCCGGAGAGATTTAATTTCGTCGCTTACCGCTTCCTTTTTTTGTAGTGTTTTGATTGAAAATGGGATATTAGATGAGATAAGCTTCAATTTTTTTATATTTTTTGAGTTTTTTTGATTCGACATTGGGAAGCCGACTTAATCCAAGCGACTACCCTTTTAGATAGCCGCAGTCGAGCACAATAAATACTCCTCGTGACCAATAGAAGATTAATTTTCTCACCCAAGATTCCACCCAAACTATAAGCGCTTTCCTCCATGACGAATGAGATAAGCTTCATTTCTTTTTATAAGCCTCAAATAAAACAAATGAAACAGGAGCCATAGCTTCTCATTTCATGGAAGAGCCACATATATCAAAAGGTCATTCGCCTTTTCATGACTAACAATACAGAGGTGATTAAGTTAACAGAAAATTCTGTTTCAAAATTTTGTTGCACATCCATGTAAAAGTGGAAGGTTTTAATGGGACACGTGTTTGATTTTTAAGCTCCACGTTACATCACACATGCATGCATGCAGTCACTATTCGTCGCATCTGCATGTCTTTTATTCAACACATCATCACCACCTTTCAGGCTTTCACCATTTATATTTTCCTATAATATGTAAAGTTGTAGTAAACCTTTTCATTCGATCTGCTAAATTAACTTACTGATTTATCTCGTTTTGTAGCACAAGTGTCTGCTAAAGAGAGTTAGAGTTCATTTCATGTCTCGGTACACTGTTTTATAAGGCCGGTAAGATTTCTAATTTATATGTTAATTAGTTTCTTGTGAATTTATATACTAGTAGAAATAGTTAGTTGCAAACTCTCACACTAAATCAACCGATTGATCACTGGGTTTGTAGCTATCACTCTAAAATATGTGAGGTCTCAAGTTCAATTCCTAGCCAGGTGCAAACAACCTTGAAATGGTCACGTCAACATCCTGAAAAAGAAGAGCTTTACCTGGTTTGAGTCTGTGTGGCGGTGGGTTCAAACCCCTTGGATTAGTCACGCAATATTTTCGACTAATAAGGTGATTGGGTTAGCTTAGTTTATGAATTAATTTATCGGCTTATTGAGATGTGAAAAGCCGATAAGAAACCACTTATGAGTGACCTAGCTAGCGGTAAAAGTCTTAGTGACTATACATCATCACTAAGATGCGATACGTCTCAAGTTCAATTATTGCTAGCTGCAAACGATTTTGATGTGGCTACACCAGCCCTGCCTTAAAAGGGGAGGATTACCCGGTTTGTGTTTGTGTGTTGTGGGCTCAAACCCGGTGTATTAGTCGGTTAAAAGATCAGAAACCATGATCAACAAAAAAGAAATAAAACCCGATAAGCTCACTTTTTTTTACTTGAGGTTATGCACTTATATAGAAGCCATAAGCACAAGTTAATAAGCTAGTAAGCCAACAAAAGTTACTTTATCCTATTTAATTTCCCAATTTTTAATAAGCCGATAAGCTTATAAAATAAGCAAATCCAAACACCCCCTAAAAACCATGGTAGAAGGCATTGACAGACCACAACTTATGGCTTCTAAGGGCTCAAATGTCTCATAATTATCTATCAATGTGGCCGGGCCGAGTTGTTATACACACAGTGATTCAAGTTTCTACGTTAGCTACTGGCTATCAATTTTGAACTTTGTAACTTGTAAAATAACTATAGTACTTCATTTTGTGACATAAATATATATGCTTGCTTAATTTCCTCCTTCCAATTAGATGTACAAATGTGCAATTAGCATCTGGATAATGTAATGAATTTATGATCACAGAAATCTGAGAGTCGTGTAAACACTTTCAGATCGAAGTATTTCGATGGTTCTATCGAAATCTTTAATCGGATAAAACTCAGAAACGAGAATTTGTTTTGATGTTATGAAACTGAACCAGATCGTGATATGTATATATGACCAACAAAGAAAAACTAAAATTTCGGTTTTGTACTGCAAAAACAAATAACAGTTAAAATAACCACTCGAATTTATGTTTAATAAACGGGCAAAAAAAAAAAAACTATGTCCATTAATTTCGGGAATTTTAATTTTTCAATGTGCATTTCTTAAATTAGTACTTATACCAAATTTTACATAGGACCTAAACGGAGCAAAAAAAACAAGTCATTTTTTCATACCCCAGCAAGGGGCTTCTGCCCATTGGACCCTAGTAGGGGCTGCCGCCCCTTTGGGACCTGCTACCAGGGCGCTGCCCGGACCCCGTCGTAGGGGGCTTCGCCCCGATTATTAATCATAATAAACGCATACAAGTGTGCACTCGCAACAACCCCGACTTGTTGAATTTATCATAAATTACACATTGGTCAACCAAGTAATCATTACACTTAAATCCTATGTGGTGACTCAAATTCACCAACAGATTATTTATATTTTTAGAATGAATTCTTTTTGATCATGCTTCACAAGAGTCAAAATCATATCTCTAACGGTTTGTAGTATCGTGCTTAGCCATGGGAATTTCGATTCTAATGGATTAAAGGATACGAGATTTGGCAACTGTAAACTGCGAGTCATTAGGAAAAAACAGTAAAAAGAACGAGACTGTTTTTGTTGTTGTTGTTGGTGTATCATAAAGGTATTAGCTAGTTTATGTGCACCACACAACCGTTTGCTCCTGATATGGTAACTGGTTCTATTTATAGATAATGAAGCCGACGTGTGGGATTTGTTCATCGCAGGTTTTCTTCTCTGTGGCTGCTCTTATCTGGCTGTTATTTCTGTTCATTTTAACATGATGACTCTTATGATCTCCTCTGGAATCCTCGGTAGTTTTATGTCTCTTATTTGATCCATTTGTTATTCTATTTGTAGTCCGTTTGTATTTTCGATTGTACCTATATATGGTTCCAAGAGTGCATACGTAGAAGTAGAGGCATGCACTAAGTGGGAGTATCGTTTTTACTTGGTGAATTAAACTTTATACAAGAATTGCAAAACAAAAGTTTTAGTTTTTAAGTTGGTTTTGCCCATTCTTCTATAACTTGAATACGAGAACATGGTTATTCCTGACTTTATCCATCCTCTCCCTATGTCTCTTTATCTGTTTCATGTTATGCAATGAGATAATTGATGGTCTTCGCTTCAAAGGTCTCATACCTTCAATTAGGGCATATAAATTTGGGCCAACGCATGTGGTGGAACCTAAAGGCAAACACCAGGCGACAATTGTCTGGTTGCATGGCCTTGGTGACGATGGGCTAAGGTAATTTTATATGCATATCCCTTCTGTATTTGGTTGTAATCTTTTTAAATAGCCTGATTCGAGTAATTAGTTTATGTTAGTTAGCACAATTACATTTGTCGCCTGTGGACATAATCTCGACATTGCTTTTGGTACCTATGTAATAAACGAAAGCGAAGGGTACTAACATGGTTTAAGTCAGATGTTTATTATAACCGTCATATTCGGTGATTTTAAAGTTAGTTAAAGGTAGTTAATAAGGTAGTTTAATTGGTACGTTAAGAGAAGTTAGTTAGTTAGTTAATTCGGTTATGGTTTTACCGAAAGGACACAATGGTTCATCTTGTATATATAGGGGACAAAGTTTGTAATCAAAAAATAATCAAATTCAGTTTTATTACAGTGATTGTAAAATATATTCTGTGTCATATAATTGAGTGATTCAATTACTTAAGTTCTTTTATAATCATGACCTGATAGGCAACATTGGGTCTGAAGCAGCAGGTTGAGAGATCAAAGGAGGAAAGGCAGAGGGATTCCAACGATCAAGAGTAAACTGATCAAGAGAAAGAGAAGGAGCGGTTTGTGTCGAGCGTTTGGTGTTTTGGGCTTGACAACAGAGAGACGCGACGGTCTCAAGGAGAAAGAAACAAAGATAGCGGTTGCCAGAGAAGGGAAAGAGGCATCACCAAGAACCACACAAAGAAAAGGGCTACGGGTTAACTGTTATAAAAATCCATCAGAAAACCAAATCAATGGATATGTCGGGAGACAAAAAAACGAAAACAACAAAAGTTGTTTATAGAGAAGTCGCCACACCATTATCATCTTATCAGTGCCCAGTTCTAAACAATACAAACTATACATTATGGGCATTAAGAATAAAGAAGATACTAGTAGCAAATGGAGTATGAGATTTAGTAGAAGGAACAAGTACATCAAAAGAGATTGATGTGAAAAAGGATAGTTCCGCGTCAGCATACTTATTTCAAGGGTTACCAGAAGATTTGCAAATGCAAGTTGCGGGATGCGAAACAACGAAAGAAATTTGGGACTCTCTAAAGTCCAGATTTATTAGGACAGAAGATGTACAACAGGCACACTCGCCAACAACTTAAATCAGAATTTGAGAGACTTGTGATGAAGGAAGATGAATCAATTGATTCATTCCCGGGGGGGGGAAGGTTGTTGGTATTATTACAAAGGCTGTAATGTGGATTAACGTTTGATGAGCAAAACGAAAGTACGGATAAGTACTTAATGCAGAAGTACCAGAATAAAATTTCTGCAGTAGGAAGTAGTAGCGACCATTGAAATGATTGTTGATTTTAAGACTATAAAGTTGGAGGAGATTATCGGGAAACTTAAGACTTATGAAGAAAGGATTGAGTTTAGAAAAGCGAGTCAGGAAGATAATAGTGAGAAGTTGTTACTCACACGTCAAAGGAATAACATAAATTATAAACACAACTATGGAAATTGAAGACGAGGAGGTGGTAATCAGACACGAGGAAGATGGAAGGATAGAGATGAAGGACACACCTCAGATGAGTCGGAAGGAACCGACAACAAACCGCGAAGGAATGGTGATAAGTCTCAAATAGATTGTTACAAGTGTGGAAAACTTGGGCACTATGCTTATGAATGTGCAAACAAGAAAAAGGAGGAATTTGTGGCACTCTTAGTAGAGACTGATGATGAACCGACACTTCTAATGTGCCTAATTGACGAAAATTAGAAATAGAAAGCTTGGTCGTGTGATATATACGACCAAAGCGAAGCCGTGTGATGCGGAGAATAGCCTGTGAAAGGTTTAGTCAATTCAGTGAATGAATTAAAAGGAAACACGAGTGTGATACGATCCGTGAAGGATCAAAATAACTCTGTGAGAAAATTAAAGTGGAGGAAGTTTTTTCTAACTTTTTACCTTGGTTAAAGGTGAATAGTTGGAATTTACCTAAGTAATATTTTTATTATATATTTTATAGGTAAGTAAAACTACGAATCAATTCTCTTGCAGTCTTTTAAGATTGTGAAATCTTTTTTAGAATACCCATAGGAGGATTAGTGGCAACGGCTCAAGCACGAAAATATGATAACGAACCTAATGGATATCCGTTCCAAGGGTGTAAAATAATGGCTGGAGAAGATCTTTGTGGACATAATCTCGACATTGCTTCTGGTACCTATGTAATAAACGAAAGCTGAAGGGCTAAACATGTTAAGTAGATAGTTTATAACTGTCATTCGGTTAAAGTTAGTTAAAGGTAGTTAATGGTAGTTAATAGAAGTTAGTTAGTTAATTCAGTTATGGTTTTACCGAAAGGATACAATGGTTCATCTTGTATATATAGGGGACAAAGTCTGTAATCAAATTCAGTTTTTACAGTGATTGTAAACATATATTCTGATTCAATATAATTGAGTGATTCAATTACATAAGTTCTTCTTTTATAATCAAGACCTGGGCAACATTGGCATCAGAGCAGGTTGAGAGATCGAATGAGGAAAGGCAGAGGGATTCCAACGATCAAGAGTAAACTGATCAAGAGAAAGAGAAGGAGTGGTTTATGTCGAGCGTTTGGTGTTTTGGGCTTGACAACAGAGAGACGCGATGGTCTCAAGGAGAAAGAAACAAAGATAGCGGTTTCCAGAGAAAGGAAAGAGGCATCACCAAGAACCACACAAAGAAAAGGGCTGCCGGTTAACTGTTATAAAAATCCATCAGAAAACCAAATCAAAAGGATATGTCGGGAGACAAAAACAAAAACAACAAAGTTGTTTATAGAGAAGTCACCACACCATTATCATCTTATCAGTGCCCAGTTCTAAACAATACAAACTATACATTATGGGCATTAAGAATAAAGAAGATACTAGTGGCAAATGGAGTATGAGATTTAGTAGAAGGAACAAGTACATCAAAAGAGATTGATGTGAAAAAGGATAGTTCCGCGCCAGCATACTTATTTCAAGGGTTACCAGAAGATTTGCAAATGCAAGTTGCGGGATGCGAAACAGCGAAAGAAATTTGGGACTCTCTAAAGTCCAGATTTATTAGGACAGAAGATGTATAACAGGCACACTCGCAACAACTTAAATCAGAATTTGAGGGACTTGTGATGAAGGAAGATGAATCAATAGATTCATTCGCCAGGAAGTTGATGAGTATTATTACAAAGGCTGCTACATATGGATTAACGTTTGATGAGCAAACGAAAGTACGAAAAGTACTTAATGCAATACCAGATAAATTTCTGCCAGTAGTAGCGACCATTGAAATGATTGTTGATTTTAAGACTGTAAAGTTAGAGGAGATTATCGGGAAACTTAAGACTTATGAAGAAAGGATTAAGTTTAGAAAAGCAAGTCAGGAAGATAATAGTGAGAAGTTGTTACTCACACGTCAAAGGAATAATAGAAATTATAAACACAACTATAGAAATGGAAGACGAGGAGGTGGTAATCAGACACGAGGAAGATGGAAGGATAGAGATGAAGGACACACCTCAGATGAGTCGGAAGGAACCGACAACAAACCGCGAAGGAATGGTGATAAGTCGCAAATAGATTGTTACAAGTGTGGAAAACTTGGGCACTATGCTTATGAATGTGCAAACAAGAAAAAGGAGGAAGTTGCGGCACTCTTAGTAGAGACTGATGATGAACCGGAACTTCTAATGTGCCTAATTGACGAAAATTAGAAACTTAGAAAGCTTGGTCGTGTAATATATACGACCAAAGCGAAGCCGTGTGATGCGGAGAATAGCCTGTGAAAGGTTTAGTCAATTCAGTGAATGAATTAAAAGGAAACACGAGTGTGATACGATCCGTGAAGGATCAAAATAACTCTGTGAGAAAATTAAAGTGGAGGAAGTTTTTTCGTGTGATGCGAATTGGCGCGAAGAATTTGGTGTGTGAAACAACCGCGAAGAAGTATAATCTGTGATAGATTGAATGTTCAACAAAAGTAAAGAAAGGTCATGTGATATGATCAAGTTGAAGAATGAAGATGGTGTGAAGTCATCAAATATTTACCAAGACTAAAGTTTGTCACCATGCGAAAAATGCTCGGAGTTCAAGATCTAGGACGAAGCAACGATCAAGATTAGGGAGGAGAATGTGGACATAATCTCGACATTGCTTCTGGTACCTATGTAATAAACGAAAGCCGAAGGGCTAAACATGTTAAGTAGATAGTTTATAACCGTCATTCGGTTAAAGTTAGTTAAAGGTAGTTAATGGTAGTTAATAGAAGTTAGTTAGTTAATTCGGTTATGGTTTTACCGAAAGGACACAATGGTTCATCTTGTATATATAGGGGACAAAGTCTGTAATCAAAAAATTAATCAAATTCAGTTTTTACAGTTTTTACAGTGATTGTAAATTGGTTGTAATCTTTTTAAATAGCCTGATTCGAGTAATTAGTTTATGTTAGTTAGCACAATTACATTTGTCAGGTATTACCATCGTATCCTCGTTGTTTGTTGTGCCATGCTATAGGTTAGTTAGAGAGCCAATACGCAACATATATAGAGCACTTGGTACCAAATCACACGCATTTTGCCAGTATAATAAGTACACGATATGTGTCTACTGATTTACAATCATAATGATTGAAATTTGATGTATTGACTTTATCTGTTCATTGTTATACCTTGTGACCTCTTTTTTTGAGCAAGACGCTGAAGATTGCCTTTAAAAGCTGAACTTTGAAATTACGTTAGTGCTTTCTTCGGTAGCATTTGTTTCACCTCAGTGTCAAAGATCCGAGTTTCCCTTACCTAGCTAAATCTACTTGCATCGATTATAACCTTGACTCCATGAGTTTCTACTGTTTATATGTGTAATTATATAACCTTAACTCCATAAGATTTTAAAAAATTGGAGAATTGTCATATTTCACACTTACATTATCCTCTGTCGTCATTTACCCTTGAAGGAATACTAATCTTCATGAGATGTATAGTTTCAATTGTTAAGTGCAAGAATACTGTCTAGCACTTCTGTAAATCATCAGCGAATGGTGATCGAAATCTCGTTCTATTTTAAAGCTACTTTTTCCATGCAGCTGGTGCCAGCTCTTGGAGAACCTTCCTCTTCCTAATGTAAGCACAAGTTTGTCACTTCTAAATTACTAGCTAGGCCAATATTTGTGTGCCCGTTAAAAAATTTGTCACATGGGACCAGAATCTCGGATACTACAAAAATTTAAGCTAGGGCCCTTAAAATGAGTCCTAGATAGGCCGCTTTGGTAAGATTAATTTGATGTCACATCTGAATATATACGCTGCAGATCAAATGGATATGCCCTACTTCTCCTACTCAACCGTTCACTTTATTTGGCGGACTTTCTACAACCACATGTATGTTATAGATGCTTTGCAACATTAATGTCTCCTTCTACTTCGCCCATCCCAAATGAAATGCAACGTTTTCTTCCTTGACGCAATTTCAATCTAAAAGTACCTCTTAGCTATTAGTAAGTTTCGACATAATTATATTGATAGAATTGATTTTAGGTCCACTGAGCGATAATATTCAAACTATAGAAAGTGTATGTTAGGTCTACATCAGAGAGAGTATAAGCACGTGCGTAACCTCAAACTCCTTTGGTAGAGTTAAAATATACAGAATCACACTTGCGTTTGTAGTGTATGCCCAGGGTAAAAAAATCTGGTTTGTCGCTGAATCAAATGTTGTATCTATTTTGAAACAGAGGGAGTATTATTTAATACGGCGACATCCTCACAGCCCTGGAAAGTAATATTTGCATGCAACTGCAGAGGTAAAACAAATCAACTTAGCTTTGTTTTACAACGTTCTGAAGCCGTAGGTGTCCTGTTTGCTTTTACGTCAAAACTTACTAGTTAGCGTCACATTACAAAACAATGCTCACATTATTGACATGAATGTATAACACCTGGTGTCATCTATGTTAGGGTTTGATGTCAATGACATGTCTGAAGATGCAAGTCAAGATGTAGAAGGATTGGATGCCTCGGCAATACATGTTTTGAGCTTCCTCTCGAATGAGCCTCCAAACAGTAAGCTTATTTATTTTTTCTGCTGGGCACGAGTTTTTCATGCGACACTCTATGACTTGTTAAACGGGTCTATAACAGGTAGTAATATTTTGTACAGATCGAAATTGGGCCAGTACAATAATCTCTTTTTCTTTGGTAAAATACTAGTGTGTCAAAATTTATTGCACAAATTAAATCTTTTAGTAATATATGTATTTGTTTTCGTAAATACATTAATATAGGAGGTTTCTTGAATCAAAATACACTTTGTGTGATGATTGAACATTCATAAGTAAAATACATTATGCATGTCCGTTAGAATCTCTAACACTTTCAACTTTGGACCAACTTTCGATTCTCTCACCTTAGAATGCACCATTCCTGCGTGCACCTTCAAATCATGATATGTGCCCGTGAACTCCCCCATCCATAGCACAAGTTCTTATTTTACCGTCCATAAATTGTCTTGCATCTTGCTCAACAGTCCAACCACTTACTTGCCCACGGCATAAAGGGCACACCATATTTGATTTTGAATTTTTGAATTGCTCAAAGCAATTTGAGTGTGTTTGGCTTGTGTCACACATGTATGGATTACAACCCTTATGGTGGGAAGGACATAAGAGAAGTATCGCGTTGTGTGGATGTTCCATACATATAGGACAACGAACTTCTTCCCACGCGTTAATCTTCTCATCACTCTCCATTGACATGTTTATATGCCAAAAAATGCAATGACTAGTGATTCTATTGTCACAAAATAAAATTGACATTAGCAATATTAGCATGCAGTTGAAGATAAAAATGAGCAAAGCGTAATACATTTCAACATATAACTATGAAGGGGGAGTTTGTCTTGCCAAAATACATTGATTACCGGCAACGCTAACTAACCCACACGCCACGCCCCAAGGAGAATTTGTGGAAGGCAAAAAGATTACAGATTATAAGGCCACATTACTCGTTATGCCAACGGGATTACAGACCTACATTACTCCTCCTACCATGAATATGTACCAAATTTTATGAGCATATTTGCAATTTATACATGATTAGATACCAACAATCACAACAAAGAACACAAGGGTTCGATTAACTTTACGATAATGGAAGATTACAAACCCGAGAATCATACCGAATTAAGAAAACTCATACAAATAGAGACATTCAATTAAGATCAAGCAACAAAAGCATCATCCAAATTTGATCAAAGGATAAAATGTTAAAAATCTTACCCAGATAAACTTTGTTTTCTGTTTCTTTAATGGTAAAAATGGGAAATGTTGATGCATTGGAAACCAATGAAGAACCATAAATTAAAGAAAACAAATATAAAAAATTTGTTGTTCCAGAAAAAAATTAAAAATTGAAGAACCATAAATTATTTAAAATTTTAACCAACTTAAAATATTCTGTGTAATATCCATCACACAAAATAATTAGTTTCAAGAAAATATAGTTGCAAAGAATTTTTACAAGCGATATCTCGACTGTTGTCTTGGCGAGTCTCACGGGTAGAGAACAAGTGTTTGTAAGATCTAAAAGGATTTATTTAGACCGCCAATGATATTGGACTTCGGAATAGATCCTTGTTTAGACCACCGCAGGCTTCAAACATGGAAAGCCGGCTATGCCCTTGTTATCCTCGAAAAAAAATGGTATAGTGTTAATCATCGATTTCACAATTCCATATAACTATACATTATAATCAGATACTCTGTATTGCTTTAGCCTGAAACTCATTTACACAATTGATATTTCGCTAGAAAGTACTAATGCAAACCATTTCATCACAAATCGATGTGTGGTCTCGTCTCCATTGCCATTAAGTGCCACAAATAAACTGAACTTTTGAGGTGTCGATTGGTTCGCAGTTTGACTATTTGACAAAACAAAACGCCAGGAAAGCTTCCAAAGAAATATGCAAACACCCTGCCAATCTTTGCATTTATGCTCAGAAATCTATTTACATCATATTTGACAAACATGTGCATGGTTGACTTTTGGGGTCACCCACCACCCCCCCCTCCCCCCCCCCCCCCCCCCCCCCCCCCCCTTCCCCCCCCCCCTCCCCCCCCAACAAGCTACTTTAAAATCTGAAATAATATTAGATTGAATTATTTAGCTTAACCGGGATGAACAATTGCCTGAGTAGAAGATTAACCATTATCTGATTTTTTCCATATACATATATTACAAGTTGATAGAACAGGATGTGATACTTATAAAAGCAAGTCCTCCTTTGACTACTGCACAATCAACCTCGTAACAGTAACTCCCATATGCACGAAGAGGGAATTGTTGTATAAAAAAACATAATTCCGTACCTTTAGCTTGTTTACAATGAATCCACCCCCAACCACTTGCACGACCCCCCCCCCCCCCCCCCCCCCCCCCCCCCCCCCCCCCCCCCCCCCCCCCCCCCCCCCCCCCCCCCCCCCCCCCCCCCCTCCCCCCCCGCCCCATACCCCCCCCCCCCCCCCCCCCCCCCCCCCCCCCCCCCCCCCCCCCCCCCCCCCCCCCCCCGCAAACCCCCCCCCCCCCCACCCCCCCCCCCCCCCCCCGCCCCCCCCCCTTCGGTTGATTCCTACAAAGAAAAATCACTTTCCGGCATCTGTTTCTACTACTGTTTTTTCACCTTTTTCAATTCAATTGACCATAAAGAGTGAAATGCTAATGAAACAATCGATACATATATTCAGAAGTAAATAAAGATAAAATTCAATTTACCTATGTCCATCACAAGTAGGGCAAAGACATTTGTTAATGAACACGGGATCATACAATGGAGACCACTCTATTGTCGAGTCACCTTTGCATAATTTACACATGTAAAAACCTTTCTGTTTACAAACATTACAAGGACTTGCATTCTTGTTCTTCATAGCTGATGATGTCGGTGATCCAAATTTATCCTGCACACATATCATAGTATTAGACCCACTACAACAAGGCACAAAAGTAAAAAAAAAATCTTGTAAAAAATCGAATCTGTATTCTTAATTCAGTTAACTTAGTGTATGTTTGGAATGCATTAGCTTTTGTTTTCGAGAAAAAAACCACAAAGAAAGAACAAAGTTTTGTCGAGATGACAAAAACACAACTTTGATTTTGTTAAAGACTTACAGATAAGTTTGAAGCAAATAAAGACTTCGAAAACGAGAGTCTCTAATAAACAGAAGTTGCCATTTTACCCTTATTTGCGTCTACCATATGGTTTTTTTTTTTTGGGAATGTTTGCCTTATAGGAGACAATTTATTTCCTACTAAGAAAAGCTTGGTTCGATCGATTTTATAAAAAAATGAACTACACCTATATATAGGGGGTGTTTGTTTCGGCTTATATAGTGGGCTTATAGCTTATTTGGTTTTTTGGGCTTATGTTTCATAAGCTCACTTTTTGTGGCTTATTTTGAAACTTTCCGGCTTATATAAGTTTATTATGACATAATAAACTTATAAAAAGTTTGAAAATAAGAGCTTAAGAAACATAAGCCGAAAACCAAAAAAGCCATAAGCCCACTATATAAGCCGAAACAAACACCCTAATAGTATGTTATGTCAACCACTTTTGACCAATTAACAGTCAACACATTAATTAACGGATACCAGTATACCACTACTAAAACTAATCCTAGAAAATAAACAAAAAGTAATTCAATCAACAATAATAGTGTATTTGTGCAAACCTTTTTAAGTTGTGTAAAAAATGCAACTGCAGTTGATGAAATCATGGTGATGGGATAGACACCCACAACTGCTACAGCTGCCCCTTTTGCTAACGTACGCACTAGTGGCCGGATATTGACGTCATCACCACACCCCGCGGATTAAAACCATTGCGCCAAATTCCACCTGGGTTTCTAATATGAGCGTCAAAATTTGAACTTTTTTGTTTAAGGGTTTTACCAAACCCACAGTCTTTGCATTTTCTTGTTTTCTTTTAAAAAAAATTAAATATTTGCCACTTTTTTTATTGGGTAAAAAGCTTTAATGGGCCAAAATTTCGATCAAGTTATTTATGTGTGTAGCCCATATCTAAGTTTAAGCACTTTGTTTATATGGTCGGGGTTAGACATGCAAATTCAAAACCGGTTTTTTAAAAAACCGGTCGAAAAACCGAAACCGGTTTTTTAAAAAACCGGTTTTTTTTTAACCGGTTCGGTTAAATATAACCGAACCGGTTAGACCGGTTTTCGGTTTTTTAATCATACCGGTTTTTTACCGGTTTTAAAACCGGTTTTAACCGGTTTTTTAAAAAAACCGGTTAAAACCGGTTTTTTTTTTTTTTAATTTTTTTTTTAAATTTTTTTTTTTTTTTTTTTTTTTATAACCGTTAATAGTTTTTAAAAAAAAAACCGGTTTTAACTACTTGAGTACTTGAGTACACTAATATGTTTTTAAAAAAACACTAATAGTTTTTAAAAAAAAGTTTTTAAAAAAACACTACTTGAGTACACTAATATAACCGAACACTAATAGTTTTTAAAAAAAAATTCTTTTTTGACTACTTGAGTACACTAATATGTTTTCGGGTGATGGCCATGCCGAAGCTCGAAATGTATTAGTATTTATATATTTTTAGTTGTATAATTGTATTGTTTAAATAAAAGTTATGGTTGTATTTTTTTAGTATGTTTCCGGTGCAAATAAAAAGTTATGATTGTATTTGTTTAGTATGTTTCCGGTGTATTGTTTAATTAAATGTTTGATAATTAACAATTTTATTAAATAAATGTTCGAAGTTTTAAATTCCGAAAAAAACCCGACCCGGTTTATGAGACCGATTCCGTACATGTTATAACCGAAAAAACCGAACCGGGTAAAAACGATTCCGAAAATTTATAACCGAAAAAAACCGATTCCGAACATTTATAACCGAAAAAAACCGATTTCGGACAAACCGAAAAATAAAACCGAAACCGGTTATTAGAAAAACCGGTTTTTTTAAAACCGGTTTTCTAATAACCGAAAACCGGTTTTAACCGATTTATTTGCATCTCTAGTCGGGTGAGCATAAAACCCGAATAACCGAATAATCGAAACCGAAACCAAACCGGGTCGAAAGCATCGAACCGAATAGAAACCGAACCGGAATTTGCCAAACGAAACCGATAAACCGAACTACAATTCGATTTTCGGGTTGGATATGGGTTGACAATCAGAACGGAAAATCCGAATTTTATATATATTTATATATATATATAGATATATATATATTATATATATATATTATTAGATGGCTAAGTTATGTTAGTTTGACCGTTGACCGTTGACTGTTGACCGTTGACGGTTGACTTATTCGGCCCAAACCTAATTGTGGGTTTGGGTCCATTATGTTTTAGGGTTTGCATTGCTTACTTATTAAGCTATGTATTTAGTATAAATACATAGCCAATCTTCATTATGTAATCACAAAAACACAATCAATAATATATTATCTTTGTTATTTTACATGGTATCCGAGCTCTAGGTAAGATCCACCAACAAAATTTGCTATCCTCCGGTCATCGGCTACTCGCCGATGATCCGGAGGGATTCCGCTATTTTAGCTTTATTGTTTTAATTAGGATTTCATTTTTCGTATTCAATGCATAAACCCTAAACCCTAGCCGTCAAATCGAAAAAAAAAATGTTGAGTTGCCATGAATCAACTATATTTTTTTTCCTCTATTTGTTTTCATTGTCGAAGATCATTGTCGTTGACAACAAAAGTTGATTATCAAATTGCCACTACCTTCTAAAGGCAAAGCAAGCCATGACGTAAAAAAAAATCGTCACGCAAAGGAGGATGCCGCAAGCAATAAACAACTATGCCGTCAAATGCAATTATGCTTCCGCTCAAACAAAAAAAAAAGATAAGGAAAAGAATAAGCGGCTTTCAACATTCATTCAAAAAAAAAAAACCCTAGCCGTCCTAACACATCCCATATTATATTGATATAGCCATCAATCCTTTGTCTCTTACTCTACGTTTTACAACTCATCATTGGGCCCTCAACCCTTTTCCCTTCATCCATCACTACCAACTCTCCTTGAAACATCCTCATGAAGTCAAGAATCATCTACTAGTTTACTTTCATTAGATGCTTTAATATGTTGTGTTTTAGTTATGATTATCTCATGCTTGTATCATCATATATATTGTCCTTGTGACTATATATGATTTCTTTATGAATTTAAATGCAATTTACTTTATGAGTTTTTAAATGTGTGGATTATACTCTTAAGATATTTGTCATGCCATATTTGCTTGCATTTGTACTTCTAACCTTGTTTTGTAGCAAAAAAATTATCGTAAGATCGATCCCTTGGTATCCTGAACAAGGGGGAGCTTACATCAATGGGGAGTCTTTTATCATCGATTTTTTTCTCTCTACTACTACTCGACGATCAACCTTTTTGGATTCGACAAAAAAGGAGAGAAATAGAATTAAACTCATTAATTATTTATAAACTTCTATTTTTATACTAAATGAGTTTATGTTTTGTCATCATCAAAAAGAGGGAGATTGTTAATACAAATAATTTCTAAAAAAGTTATTTATATTTTTCGACATCTAAATGTTTTGATAATAACAAAATGTGAAAACATTTACGATAAAATTAAACGTTTATAAATTACTAATCATTAAATTCTATTTCTAAGATTAATCACTTAAGGTATGGATAAACAAATCATTAAACACGATTAGTGATTAAGAAAATATTTTCCTTAAACCTTACATTTCTATAAATGTGTTTTTATAAAAATATAAAAACAAAATATTTATTCATTAAAAGAAATGTTTTATTAAAAACATAAAATTTGAAATTCAAATTTTCCCCTCAAAACAGAAGGTTCTATAACAGATACAACCTTCACCACAAAAGGACAAAAAAGGGAGCGGAGTCTAGTGGCGGCCCCCTTTTAGGCCTGGTGGCCCCCTTATATATAAGGGACCGCCACCAGCAACGATCATTTTTTGTCCCCTATAAATACTGGGCCACCCCATCTGAAAAACAGAACCTCTTGCCACGAATTTTCTTAGATCCATTTTTCTCTCTTCTTCTTTTCTTTCTAAAACACATATCTTGATCACTAACATACATTGATCTTGTTTCAAGTGATTAATTTTTTCTTCCTCCCTTCTTCTTCTTCTTCTTCTTCTTCTTCTTTTTCTAATCAAGTGCAAGAGAAGAATAATCGTATTCTTCTATATACGAATTGTTATCAAGCGATCTCTCTCTTCCTCCTCAAGATCACATATCTTCATTACATTTACTTTGTGTTGTTGGTAGATCCAAGTGTGTAGATTGTATATTGGTGTGATTTGGATTGTGTGTCAATCCAAGAGTGTAGATCTTGTGAGTGTTTGAAGACTTAGTGAAGTCTTAGATTGGTTCTAGCTAAGGATGGACTCGACATATAGTTAGAGTCGGAAAAGAAAGTAAGCGCGTGTAGACTGTTTCCCGCCTAAAGGAGCTTATTGACATAGTGAAATCTCGAGTGAGTACTCGGGGAGTAAGTGAGGAACGAAGAGGGCTTCGTTGTTCGAAGCCACTATAAAATCTCAGGTGTCTTGGTTTGATCGTTTCTTTCTTTATCTCTTTACTTATTACTTGCATTATTAGATAGTTTAGTTGTGATTCATATTGTTGGTTGATTGACATACATCTCGAATCAAACTATTTCATAAGCAAACTTTTAAAACGCTAATTAACCGGTAAAACTATTCAACCCCCCCCCTTCTAGTTTCTACAATTGGTATCAAAGCAAGGTCACTCAAGATTTTTAAAATATATTGTATTTTAAAGCTTGGATCGATCTATGGATTCCGACAAATATCTAGAAGGGCAATCTATGCAAAGACCATCACTTTTTGAAAGCGATAGTTTTATTTATTGGAAAAATAGATTCGAGACATATGTTAAATCAAAAGATCTAGATCTTTGGCATGTTATTACCAATGGTGATTTTCAACCTATTATTCAAAATCCAGAAACCAAACTTGAGAGGTTCCCTTTTGAAAAACAAACGGATGATCTTAAGAAAAGGCTTGCAAAAAATAATGAAGCCAAAATGGTTATTTACAACGCTTTGCCTAGAAAAGAATATGAACGAATTTTCATGTGTAATACGGCAAAAGAAATTTGGAAAACCTTGTTAATCACCCATCAAGGTAATAGTCAAGTCAAAGATAATAAGATCGACCTTTTGGTCCAACAATATGAACAATTCGTCATTTCCGAAGACGAATCTATAGATAATGCTTTTGCTAGATTTAATACTATTATTATAGTATGAAAGCTCTTGATGAGTTTATTCTAGTAAGAACTAGCAAGGAAGTTTTCTTAAGTCTACATCCTAAATGGAGAGCAAAAGTTCACGGCAATGAAGAATCAAAAGAATGAACCTCACTATCTTTGATGATGCTCATTGGAAACCTCAAAGTCATGAGATGATCATCAAGAAAAGATGAAATAGTCAAAAGCAAAAGTTGAAGAAAATCTCTTGCATTGAAGGCGATGGAATCTAGTGATGAAGAGTGTTCGACTTCCGGTAGTGAAGACGAAAGAGTATGCTATGGCGGTAAGAGGACTTCAGTGAGAAATTCTTTAAAGAGAAGAAGGTAGATTCGTGAGACAAACCCCTTTAGGAACGACAAAAGACGTTCCAAAGAAGCAAGTGATGACAAGACCGGTAAAAATGATAGAAAATGTTTTAGATGCGGCGACCCGAATCATCTTATTGGAGAATGTCCAAAACCACCGAAAGACAAGAACCAAAAGCCTTTGTCGGAGGTTCTTGGAGCGATAGCGGTGATGAAGATGATGAGAAGGTCAAAGACGAAACATGTCTTGTAGCTCATGCATCAAGTGAGGTATGTTCCGAATCCTCTTACTTTAGTGATGAAAACTCATCAATTGATGATATAACTTTAGACAATGAATATGATAAATTATGTAAAATGAGTCTAAAGATAATCACTAAAAACAAAAGACTAAAAGCCACTAGAAATACTTATAAAATGAGTTAGAGAATAAAAGATAAATGATCCATATACGAGGAAATAACAAAGGGAGTTGATCTCGAATGTGCAGTGTGTCATGTACTCAAAATTGAGAATGAAAAACTCAAAGATGAATCCACTAGATTAAATAAATTTGAAAAGAGTACACATTGCTTGAATGAAATGCTAAGAAATCAAAAACCCTCCGGTGATAAATTAGGTTTAGGGTTTAATTCATTTGAAGCATCATCTAGTGGAACAAAGGAAATAAAATTTGTAAAAACTCAGAAAAAGGCGTCCTTTTGGAGGTCCCTTTATTAGGGACGGCCCCTCATAACCATGGGCGTTCCCCCTTAATGTTCACAGGCGGCCCCAAAGGTAAATAAGGGACCGCCACCATAGACACCAATATCTGGGAAAAGATGTTTTCTTTTCAAAAATTGTATTTGGGTCCTAGACCAAAACACATAATTGTAAACAAAGTTAAAGTTCCGGTAGCTAATGACAATGAAGTCAAACAATTTTATAAACCATTGTCAAAACCCAGAGTTGGATTTTCAAAACAAAACTTTAGATCAAAAACTCCACCTCCTAGAAGAGTCAATAATAATTATTCTCGTCCTAAAACACCGCAACCAAGAAGACATGTTGGTCATCAAAACCAACCTCATGGCTTTCCTGTAACTTGGAAAAATTTTCCACGACAAAGTTACATGCCATGGAAATGTGTCTTCCATTCTACATGTCCTAACCAGGTGCCATCAAATGCAAGGGATGTTTGGCACTAACAACTTTGGACCCATGAGATATTAGGGACCAAATGTTTGAGTTATTGTCTTATATAAATAGATATGCCTTGGAGTCGACTTGGAACCCAATGAATGGATCAAGGATAGCGGATGCTCCAAACATATGACGGGTAACCGAAAGCTCTTCTCCACTTACAAGGCATACAATGGAGGTAATGTTGTTTTTGTAGTAATCTTCGCCTGTAACATCATTGGAAAAGGTACGATTTCTAATGACTCTCTCAAAATAGATAATGTAGAACATGTTGATAACTTAGGATTTAAACTGCTTAGGTATATGACAATATGTGACCATAAGTGTTTAAAGTACTTTCTCTTAAATGATAGTGAAATCACTAGGGAATGGTAAAGTCATAGGTAGAGGATATTGAGAACGCTTATACGTAAATGAAGTTAGGAAAAAAGCTTAAGGATCAAATTGTCTAGCAAGATAATGAAAATTCACTTTGTGCATAGGAGATTAGGTCACGCGAATATGCGTCTCATTCAATCGTTAGCCTCTAAAGAATAGTTAGAAACTTACCTAGGATTAAGTTTGATCAACATTTTTATGATGCTTGCAAACTTGAAAACAAGCTCACGCTAGTCACAAAGCTAAGAATTAAGTCTCAACGACTAGATGCTTAGAACTTCTCCACTGTGGATCTTTGGTCATCTGCGTACGGAGTTACGGAGGAAACCGTTAACCTTAGTCTAGTAGATGACTATCTATGTATTACTTGGACTAGATTCTTTAAGGTGTAAACGAAGCCTTCGTCAATTGTAATTTTTAGTAGAAAATCCAAATCAATAGGGATGTCAATAGTGTACAATAAGACCACTCACGGAAAGAGAAATTCAATAATGAAATGCAATTTGGGAATTTGTGATTGCAACGTATTACTATCCTAATTCTCGGCTCCAGCACTGTCCTCATCAAATGGCGTGTTGAAAAAGAAACACTAGGACACTTCAAGAAATGAGTTAGAACTATGTGTGAGACGACAATCATTACCCAAAAGCTTTGGTGTAATGTCGTGCTACTTCCACATATTAACTTAACCGATTTCTAATTTAGAGCCATCCTAGGAAAAATACCTTATGAAATCTTGAGAGGTAGGAAACCTACTCTTGATTATTTTAGAGTGTTTGGAACAGAAGTGCTTCATCCTGAACACTAAAGATTACTTACCAAGTTCCTGACCAAAGTCTTACGAATGTGTCTTTCTAGGTCTCCCAAATAGTTAAGATATATTATTTCTTAATAAACACACTAGAATATCGAAGAATTACACAAGATGTGAATTCGAGATGAAACTCCTCCACCTGCTAAGACATCACCCTTGGTGGATGATGACCTAGATGAAGAAGAAGCTTTAGGGAAATCGAAAAGAACATTTAGAAAAAATGTTGAGATGAAACTCTTAAAGATTGATGAAGTAGTCAATATTAAGGATCTAGGAAAACATCCTTAAAGAATGTCATAAGAAACCTTACACAAAGAACCCTTAGATCTACAAGTGTCCAAAACCAAATCAACTTTTATTTGCTTATTTCTACCATAGAACCTAAGAATGTAAATGAAGCCTTAGGAGAATAAAGTTGGATAGTCGCCATGCAAGAAGAATTAAATCAATTCATTGCTAACGACGTTTGGGAGTTAGTTCCACAACCTAAGAATATGACAGTTATAGGAACTAAGTGGGTGTTTAGAAATAAGTTAGATGAGAACGGTATTGTTTCTCGAAATAAGGCTAGATTAGTTGCTCAAGGCTACAACCAACAAGAGGGCATCGATTATGATGAAACTTATGCTCCGGTTGCTAGACTTGAGTCGATTAGAATATTATTAGCTTATGCTTGCGCCTTAGATTTTAAATTATTCCAAATGGATGTAAAAAGTGCGTTCCTGAACGGTTTTATCAATGAGGAGGTATACGTGGCACAACCTCCGGGATTCATTGATTTCGAAAAACCGAATCATGTTTATAAATTAAAGAAAGCTTTATATGGTCTTAAACAAGCACCCAAAGCTTGGTATGATAGATTAAAAGCTTTTCTTATTAAACATGAATATAAAATGGGAATGGTAGATAACACTCTTTTGTACTCCCCTAGAAGAAAAGTTCAAATCTCATCATTGTTCAAATATATGTCGATGACATATATTTGGTTCGACTTGAGTCAAGGACTGTGTGATGATTTTACAAAATCATGCTGACGAGTTCGAAAATGAGCATGATGGTTGAACTTAACTTCTTCTTGGTTACAAATTAAACAAATAGAAGATGGTATTTTCTTTAATCAATCTAAGTATATTAAAGAAATGCTTAAGAAATTTGGTCTAGAAGATTCTAAACCAATGAAAACCCCCATGTCCTCCGATACTAAACTCACAAAAGATGAAGAGTGTGAGTCGGTAGATAGTACCAAGTATCGTGGCATGATAGGTAGTTTACTATACCTAACGGCAAGTAGGCCCGATATCATGTTTAGTGTCTGCCTTTGTGCCCGCTTCCAAGAGGCTCCCAAAACCTCTCACCTAGAAGCGGTTAAACGTATCTTCCGATACATTAAAGGCACTACACACTTAGGATTATGGTATCCTAAGGGGACCGACATAGAAACCGTAGTATATGCTGACTCTGATCATGCGGGAGATTATGTGGACCGAAAGAGCACTAGCGGTATTTGTACATTCGTGGGATGTTGTTTGACATCTTGGTTCTCGAAGAAACAAACCGCTCTTGCTATATCCACTACCGAAGCCGAATACGTAAGCGCCGAAAAGGCATGTCAACAAGCACTATGGATGAAACAAGCTCTCATCGACTATGACGTATGACTCGACGACGTTCCCATCATGTGCGACAATAAAGGCGCGATTGACCTTAGCAAAAACCCGGTGCAACACTCTCGTACCAAACACATCGAAATTCGTCACCACTTCCTCCGTGATAATGTTCAAAAAGGACATATATCTATCGAAAAAGTTTACCGTCGTCGGAAACATGCCGACATTCTTACTAAAACCTCTTAACGTGAATCATGTTAACTATCTACGGCTTGGTTTAGGTGATGGAAACACATTCTAGAAATCTTTAAGTTACGCATCTCTTTCTTCTGTCATCAATTCTGTCCGTGTTCCATTTGCGAGCGTGTCGTGACAACTTAAATATTTCATCCGAAGTACTTTAAACACATTTAAATTGCGAAATGCAAGTTAAATTGTCACTCCTCCTAGTCAATTTTTGTCAAAACAAAGTCAAAAATCACTGCCTGCGGGCGGCCCCCATATAGGCGGCCCCTTATATATAAGGGACCGCCAGGAGATATGAGACCGCCATCAGAGAAAACAAAATATGTACACCTTGAAACCAAATTTTCAAAACAGTCAAAAACAAACTCCTCTTACCAGCGTGCCATTGCGAACACAACCCTAATCCACCAAAAACTCAAAATCGACCATTAAAACTTAAATTGAAGATCAAATCAACATCAATAATCATTCCTAACATCTCTAAGATCATCAATTGTAAGTCATTTCAACCATTTCTTTCATTTTGAGTCTAGGGTTCATGATGAACACCAAAAATTAAAATTGGGTATTTTTCATTTTTATTTCAAATTTGTTCAATTAAAACCACTAGGATACAATGTATAACTAAAATACTTCCCGTAGATATAGGATTTGCTACATTGCTAGGGTTTGTCGAAAAAATTATTTCTTTTTAACCAAAATTCGCAATTTTATTTTACAAAATCACTCCGTTTAGGAAAACACAATAAAATTGTTGTTTTTGCATTGTTAATACAACCCAAAAACGTTTTCAAACACATGCATAATGATCTCATCTACAAATTTCGAGATACATAATTCATATGTATTTTTTGACTTGTTTGGTTGAGCAAAATCAAACTAAGGAGCGTTTGGATTAACTCTTAGGATTTTAATATTTGGATCATGCTATAATCGCAACTCTACATTTGTTGCATATAGGCACACACTAGCTCAGCTTTGCTTAACATTTCTTTTTAAACATGTTGATTTATAACTCTTCTTGTTAGGGAAACATGCCTAGGAAATATGCAGAGGACTATAAAAGAACACGATCATACATCCCAAGAATTTCACATGAATTAGCCATATCCATCCTTAAACCAATATTCAAAAACTTGCAAAAAACGAGCTTAATTCCAGGAGGGTCGGGTGGTTATGATGATTTCTCAAATCTCACAATTTGTTCGGTTTGTTTGGTCTTAATCGTTTTGAGTGTCTCATTGACATCAATGAACAAATTTGTCCTCGTTTTATTCTTGAGTTATATAGTCAATTTCGTCTCTCCTATAATGATGATGGGGAAATTTTTGTTGAATTCATGTTCCAAGATCAATACTACTCTTTTTATCTTGAAGAGTTGTTGAAAATTTAGGGGTATTATGGCGAGGCGCCATGTGTGTTCACTCGACAAGTGGGCACTCTATGAATTTAGTGATGGTTTCCCGGAGTGGTCTATTACCAAAAACATTTTCTTCCCTATCTTTGATGAATATCATTATCTTGGTCCGTTGTCGGACGTGAAGGTCCTGTCATCTCGTGTTCGTACAAGAAGGAAATTGATGTTATTGAATATCAAGTTCTTACTTGTGAAATTGACCCAACTTTCAAAGACATTGAAACCATTCTTTAAGAAAATGTTTTCGGACTGGGGGGAAATAGGGATCATGTGCTGGCTTGTCTATGCCTCATGATTTACTGCATTGCCAATTCTCTGAACTTCAATCTAGCCTACTTTATGGCTAAGAGAATGGAATGGGTATCTAGACAATCAAACCTCATTCTTCCTTATGGTATGTTCTTGACCAAAATTCTCACCGCTATATCCTAATGAAAATGCCTGAATTACAAATTCCTTCAATATGTCTTGTCGATCATGTTCAGGGATACTCTTTCCTCTGCCCAAGAGGAAAGACCTTTAGAAGGGACGTGGTGTACGAGAAAAATGTCGTACCTCTACTTCTTCAACTCCCGCCTTCGGTGAACCATCTTCATCTCATCCCACAAATGATGATGAAGATGTTGATCATAATAAAGGTACCTCGCATGCAAGTACTCCTTCCCCCGTTAGTTATGTCAACTCCCTTACCAATCAAGTTCCTCAATCTTTTAAAATCCACCTAATATTGATCCTCATCTTGATGCCATTCTACAACAACCAAACCGAAATCATCAACCGTCAAGTCCAAATACGAGATAAGCATCGTGGTGGAGTAAGGTCAATCGGAAAAATCCTTCGAAGGTTGTGGAGGAACTTGAAGAAGTGAGATATGAGGAAATCTCTTTAAGACATTATTATCTATATTATTTACTAATCTATTATGATTATGTGTCTTGACTTATGCTACTTGTTAGTAACTTAGTACTTAGTATGGGCAACCTAGCTTGCCATGGATGATCTTTCAATTTTATTATCCTAAACTAATGTTTGCATGCACCTTGATACTTCTTTTTATGTGCTTAATATAATTATACATGTGTTTATGAACATTTCATTTGTATGTTCTTTGTTGAATTGAGAACCTAAACAACGCATTGTACACATTGTTTGATTGCTTATGGCCTTAAATGATTTTGGCTTGATTAATATAGGATTTTTAGAAATAGGTTAATTCTCGCATTTTAGATATTTTGAAATGTTTTTTTTCGTCCAGAAAACGGCCTCCTTAAACACTGGGTGGCCCCCTTATATATAAGGGACCGCCAACAGAAGGTCACGGATTCTCCATTGTGACCTCCTGATTTTTTGTGCAGTTGACCACTATCTCATCTAGGCCTAGCTAATTTCTGCTTTTTGATAAACATACTTTGGAATCAAAATTTTCTAACCTCATGCTTTACTACTTCAATCTATCTCTTCCACCTTAAATTATGAATAATCTTCATCACCTCATTCATCATCTTCACCTCACTCTACAATGACTTCCACCAATGCCTCCTCATCCAATCCTTCCAAGAAAATCAAACTCACCATAAACCCTCCTAGAGAATTATTTATCAATATTTTTAGTAATGAAGAAGTGACAACTACACCCTCTCCCATTTACATTCTTCTTTCCAAGTGCTCCTAATGCACAATCAAAAACCCAATCTACAAAGAAACCACCTCAAGTCATGAAAATACTTCATCACTTCCTTTCAATCTAAGCTACAATTATCACCAACTCCTTCAAATGAACCAACCTCTCCTCAAACTCAAAATCCTTTTCTACAAAACCTAATGGATGTTCCTCCAAGACCCTCTAATCCTCAACCTATCCAAACCATCTCCCCATTGGATATCACCCTCTCATTATCACCAATCATACCTCTTGAAATTCTATCAAGTCCACCATCACCTTAACCTCCTATCATGGGACATCTACTTTACTATAATTATCATGACTATCATGGATCAACTTGTGTTTGTTGTTTCCACAATCGTAACCTCTACTTGAACCTTCGAGATGAAATGAACATTATGTTTGCTCATCTTGAATACCTTATAACAACCGCCCTCACAACTCACTTTCCACCTCCACCTTAAATTTCTCTCTTCTAAAAGACCTAATAATGGAAAACCTAAAACCATTTTGTCTCAAAATCATGCCTATGAATCTTCTAGGATAAATGTTTTAGCTTATGCTCACCCATGCTCTAATTATCTTATGTTAGGTTATGTTTGTGTTGTGATGTAATTTTATGATTATGTATGCTTGTATTCTCATATATTGTCCTTGTGACTATATATGGTTTATTTATGTATTTCAATAAACTTTATTTATGCTTCAAAATGTGTGGATTGAATCTTTAAGATATTTGTCATGCTATGTTTGCTTGCACTTGTGTTGTTTTGTAGCAAACAAATTATCGTAAGATCGTACTTGGTGCCCCGAACAAGGGGGGCTTACATCAAGGGGGAGTCCTTAATCGTCGACTTCTTTCTCTCTACTCAACTCGACGATCAACCATTTTGGATTCGACAAAAAAGGGGAGAAGTAGAATTAAACTCATTAATAATTTATAAACCTTTAAATTTTATACTAAATGAGTTTATATTTTGTCATCATCAAAAAGGGGGAGATTGTTAATACAAATAATGTCCAAAAATGTTATTTATATTTTTCGACCTCTCAATGTTTTGATAATAACAAAATGTGAAAACGTTTACGATAAAATTAAACGTTTATAAATTAATAATCATAAAATTCTATTTCTATGATTAATCACTTAAGGTATGGATAAACAAATCATTAAACATGATTAGTGATCAAGAAAATAATTTTTTCTTAAATCTTATACTTCCACAAAAATGTTTTTATAAAAATATAAAAACAAATTATTTATTAATTAAAAGAAATGTTTTATTAAAAACATAAAATTTGAATTTCAAATTTTCCTCCCAAAATGGAAGGTTCCATAACAGATACAACCTTCACCACAAAAAGACAAAAAAGGGAGCGGAGTCTAGTGGCGGCCCCCTTATAGGGGCGGCGACCCCCTTATATATAAGGGGCCGCCGGGACCGCCACCAGCAACGGCTACTTTTTTGTCCCCTATAAATACTGGGCCACCCATTTCAAAATCAGACTTCCTCTTGCCAAAAATTCTATCAGATCTAGTTTTCTCTCTTCTTCCTTTCTTTCTAAAACACATATCTTGATCACTAACATACCTTGATTTTGTTTCAAGTGATTAATTCTTTCTTCCTCCCTTCTTCACCTTCTAATCAAGTGCAAGAGAAGAACAATCGTATTCTTCTACATACGAATTGTTATCAAGTGATCTTTCTCTCCTCTCTTCTTCAAGATCACAAACATTCATTAGATTTATTTTGTGTTGTTGTATTAATTGGATCAAGTGTAGATCCAAGTGTGTAGATTGTATATTGGTGTGATTTGGATTGTGTGTCAATCCAAGAGTGTAGATCTTGTGAGTGTTTGAAGACTTAGTGAAGTCTTAGATTGGTTCTAGCTAAGATTAGGACTCGACATCTAGCTTAGTGTCGGAAAAGAAAGTAAGCGACGTGTAAACGGTTTTCTCCGCCTAAAGGGAGCTTGTTGACATAGTGAAATCTGGAGTGGAGTGCTCGAGGAGTGGAGTAGGCACGAAGAGGTGCTTCATTGCCGAACCACATATACATTTCTCGGTGTTTGGTTGATCGTTTCTTTTTTTTTATCTCGTTACTTAATTACTTGCATTATTAGATAGTTTGTTGTGATTATATTGTTGTTGATTGACAGACATCTCTGACAAACTATTTCATAAGCAAACTTTTAAAACGCTAATTAACCGGTAAAACTATTCACCCCCCCCTTCTAGTTTCTATAATTTTTTTATCATACTTTTTATGTTTGAAATATTTTTTTTTTGCTAAATATCTATGTAATTATTTTTTTAAATTTCGGTTTTCGAGTTAACCCAAAAAAAAATTTTGGTTTTCGGTTCGGTTTTCGGTTTGACCCAAAATTTTTTTAACCGAATTGTTAGATATATTATTCACTTTAGTCAATAGGTTATGAGATTTATTCCGCACTAGTAACCAGGTTTTAACCCTTCGCCCGCGCACCTCCTTGTTGACCAGGCAAAGTACTTACAGTAAATTCAGATTTGGATGAGACTGAAATAAGAATTGTCTAGCTGCCTTGCCAAAGCAAGGAGTTTTTTATTTGATTTAGGAAAGTTTTCTATCCCCTCATCTCTAGATGCTAGTTATTCATTCTTCTTCCTCGTTGTAATAGCTTTATTAGGGTTTTAATAAAGGTTTGGTACGAGGGTATAACGTGTGCATATTCTTGTCGGTTCTTTGTAGTCTCTCGTGTTCCCTACTTGTGCTCGATATAACTCGCGATCTTGCGTTCCACGATCGAACTTCGGGCTTGTTGTCGTAATTGTCCAACACAAACTAACCGAACTGAATTAACCGTGATAGCCCGATAACGATACCGATCAACACCGCCTAAATCATTATCTAAAGTTTGATATGGAGCATCATTTGTGACTTGGCACACGGTTTTGGGTAGGGGTGACAATTTTTAACATGATTCGAGATTGGAACAAAAATTAGCGGGTCAGGTTGAGTAAACACAGGTTTTAAGTTGTGTTCAAGTCGACCCTTTTAACCCATTAATTAAAAAGGTCGTGTTCGGGTTGGGGTTAGTTAAATGTGTTGACTAGCCAACCCGTTTACTACTTTCTTTTAATATTATAAACTTAATTTATATTGACTAAATAGGTTAAATGGTTTAAAATGGTCAACTCATTTAACATGATTAACTCGAGTAATATAGGTTAAATGGGCTGACTTGCAAACCCCGAGTAATATGTTTAACCCACCATCCCATTTAGGATAGTATAGTAAAATGAAATTTGCAGCTAATGGAATTAGTCGATTAGCTCCAGCTTATGGGAATGGCTCCATTAATTTGAGGTTTATTTTGTTGGCTGGTAGATTTCATAATGCTTTGAAAGTGAATCACTTGACATCTGAAATAATGTGGTAAAACAAGAGAACTGAGCAAACAACCTCATCAAAACTTATTACGAAAAGCACGAAAAGTTGTATAATGAACAACCTAAGGTAGCATTATACTCGTTCGTTGCATCGGAAAATACTTTATACTACGTACTTTATTTACAAATCGATTAATTAAACTTATGCCAAAACACATTTAAAAGCCGTGATGCATTTCAAGTTTCCAACGAAATAAACCATCTATCTTCTTTCTTGTGTAAAATCTTGTTTATTTCTTTTTAACATAGTTTTAAATAGTGGTTGGATTAAAGCTATAACACCATAAAAAATTCTGCTATTATTGTACAAGTTAAAGAGTTCACGAATAGTATGTTCAACAAGTACGTATTCCTAAAAGGTAGCCAATATAAAAATGTTACTTTTGAAATGATGGGTAATTAGTCCAACCATCGTGAAACCTGAATCGCACAATATATTAAAAAATTACAAGACTTTAAATTACATTAACAAGTTTACTAAAGTTTAAACCATGTGCAGCCATTTTCACATCGAGTGGTTTCTAGAGTAATAATATTCGTTGAGGAATAATATAGTAAAATTTAATAATGTGAAATGTAAACCGAAAAAATAATACCAACTAATTATGGATGCATTTATCCGTTTAAAACAAACATTATTATGTTTGATGCAACTCTACTAAATGCTCGAATTAAGGATGTACCAGTACCACTCCATTGTCGATGACACGAATACATGGTATATCAGATAATCGGAACATCATTGGCGGCCGTAGAAATCTTTCAAAAAGTGTGCACTTTTCCTTTAAAGACGGAGTAGGTTATGCACTTCGTGTTATAATATAAAACGACTATGAAAAACAAGACATTTTACACTACTGACGATAGTGTTGAAAGGATATTCACGTGCATACAAGAAAAACTAGAACGGGCGACGAACTTTTCCCGGCGACATTTGTTCGCCCGGGAAAAGTTCGTCGCCCGTTCTAGTTTTTCTTGTATGCACGTGAATATCCTTTCAACACTATCGTCAGTAGTGTAAAATGTCTTGTTTTTCATAGTAACACGAAGTGCATAACCTACTCCGTCTTTAAAGGAAAAGTGCACACTTTTTGAAAGATTTCTACGGCCGCCAATGATGTTCCGATTATCTGATATACCATGTATTCGTGTCATCGACAATGGAGTGGTACTGGTACATCCTTAATTCGAGCATTTAGTAGAGTTGCATCAAACATAATAATGTTTGTTTTAAACGGATAAATGCATCCATAATTAGTTGGTATTATTTTTTCGGTTTACATTTCACATTATTAAATTTTACTATATTATTCCTCAACGAATATTATTAGCTTCTTAGAAACCACTCGATGTGAAAATGGCTGCACATGGTTTAAACTTTAGTAAACTTGTTAATGTAATTTAAAGTCTTGTAATTTTTTAATATATTGTGCGATTCAGGTTTCACAATGGTCGGACTAATTACCCATCATTTCAAAAGTAACATTTTTATATAGGCTACCTTTTAGGAATACGTACTTGTTGAACATACTATTCGTGAACTCTTTAACTTGTACAATAATAGCAGAATTTTTTATGGTGTTATAGCTTTAATCCAACCACTATTTAAAACTATGTTAAAAATAAATAAACAGATTTTACACAAGAAAGAAGATAGATGGTTTATTTCGTTGGAAACTTGAAATGCATCACGGCTTTTAAATGTGTTTTGGCATAAGTTTAATTAATCGATTTGTAAATAAAGTACGTAGTAGTATAGAAGTATTTTCCGTGCAACGAACGAGTATTAATGCATACCTTAGGTTGTTCATTTACACGTTTCGTGCTTTTTCGTAATAAGTTTTGATGAGGTTGTTTGCTCAGTTCTCTTGTTTTACCACATTATTTCAGATGTCAAGTGATTCACTTTCAAAGCATTATGAAATCTACCAGCCAACAAAATAAACCTCAAATTAATGGAGCCATTCCCATAAGCTGGAGCTATTCGACTTAATTCATTTAGCTGCAAATTTCATTGTTACTTATATATCCTAAATGGGATGGTGGGTTAAACATATTACTCGGGGTTTGCAAGTCAGCCCATTTAACCTATATTACTCGAGTTAATCATGTTAAATGAGTTGACCATTTTAAACCATTTAACCTATTTAGTCAATATAAATTAAGTTTATAATATTAAAAGAAAGTAGTAAACGGGTTGGCTAGTCAACACATTTAACTAACCCCAACCCGAACACGACCTTTTTAATTAATGGGTTAAAAGGGTCGACTTGAACACAACTTAAAACCTGTGTTTACTCAACCTGACCCGCTAATTTTTGTGCAAATTCGAATATGTTTAAAAAATTGCACCCCTACCCAAAACCGTGTGCCAAGTCACAAATGATGCTCATTATCTAAACTTTATGATAATGATTTAGGGGTGTTGATCGGTTCGGTTATCGGGTTATTCGGTTAATTCAGTTCGGTTAGTTTGTGTTGTACAATTACGACAACAAACCTGAAGTTCGATCGCGGAACGCTAGATCGCGAGTTGTATCGAGCACAAGTAGCATACACGAGAGGCTCAAAGAAATAAAAAAAAAACCGGGGAAAACCAAGAATATGCACTCGGTTATACCCTCGTAGTAAAGCCTTTATTAAAACCCTATAAGCTATACAACGAGGAAGAAGAATGAATAACTAGCATCTAGAGATGAGGGGATAGAAAACTTTCCTAAATCAAATAAAAAACTCCTTGCTTTGCAAGGCAAGCTAGACAATTCTTAGTTTTAGTCTAATCCTAATCTAAATTACTGAAGTACACTGCCTGGTCAACAAGGAGGTGAGGGGGAGAAGGGTTACTGGTTACTAGTGCGGAATAAATCTCATAACCTATTGACTAAAGTGAATAATATATCTAACAATTCGGTTAAAAAAATTTTGGGTCAAACCGAAAACCGAACCGAAACCAAATTTTTTTTTGGGTTAACTCGGAAAACCGAAATTTTAAAAAAATAATACATAGATATTAGCAAAAAAAAATATTTCAAACATTAAGAAAGTATGATAAAAATTTTAGAATCTAGTAAGGGGGGGGTGAATAGTTTTACGAGTAATTAGCGTTTTAAAGTTGCTTATGAAATAGTTTTGATTGGTATTGTTATGTCAATCAACCAACCAATATGAAATCACACTAAACTATCTAATAATTGCAAGTATAAGTAAAGAGATAAAAAATGAACGATCAAAACAAGGACACCGAGATTTATAGTGGTTCGGCAACGAAGCACCTCTTCGTTCCTTATCCACTCCTCGAGTACTCCACTCGAGATTTCACTATGTCAACAAGCTCCCTTTAGGCGGAAAAAACCGTTTACACGTCGCTTACTTTCTTTTCTGGACACTAGCTATATGTCGATCCATAATCTTTGCTAGAACTAATCTAAGACTTCACTAAGTCTTCAAACACTCACAAGATCTACACTCTTGGATTGACACACAATCCAAATCACACCAATATACAATCTACACACTTGGATCTACACTTGATCCAATTAATACAACAACACAAAATAAATCTAATGAATGTTTGTGATCTTGAAGAAGAGAGGAGAGAAAGATCACTTGATAACAATTCGTATGTAGAAGAATACGGTTTGTTCTTCTCTTGCACTTTGATCCTAGAAGGTGAAGAAGGGAAGGAAGAAAAGACTTAATCACTTGATAACAAAATCAAAGTTATGTTAGCGATCCAGATATGTGTTTTAGAAAAAAGGAAGAAGAGTGAAAACTAAGAATCTGATAGAAATTTTGCAGAGAGGTCTGATTTTGAAATGGGTGGCCAAGTATTTATAGGGGATAAAAAGTAGCCGTTGCTGGTGGCGGTCCCGGCGGCCCCTTATATATAAGGGGGTCGCCGCCCCTATAAGGGGGCCGCCACTAGACTTCGCTCCATTTTTTGTCTTTTTGTGGTGAAGGCTGTATCTGTTATGGAACCTTCAATTTTGGAAGGAAATTTTGAAATTCAAATTTTATGTTTTTAATAAAACATTTCTTTTAATTAATAAATAATTTGTTTTTATATTTTTATAAAAACATTTTTGTGGAAGTATAAGATTTAAGAAAAAAATTATTTTCTTGATCACTAATCATGTTTAATGATTTGTTTAGCCATACCTTAGAAGTGTTTAATCAAGAAATAGCAAGTTTATGATTATAATTTATAAAGTTTTATTTTATCGTAAATGTTTTCACTTTTGTTATGTATCAAAACATTTGAGAGGTCGAAAATATAAATAACATTTTGGACATTTATTTGTATTAACAATCTCCCCATTTTTATGATGACAAAATATAAACTCGTTTAGTATAAAATTTAAAGGTTTATAAAATATTAATGAGTTTAATTCTACTTCTCTCATTTTTTGTCGAATCAAAAATGGTTGATCGTCGAGTTGAGTAGAGAGAAAGAAGTCGACGATTAAGGACTCCCCCTTGATGTAAGCCCCCCTTGTTCGGGGCACCAAGGTATCGATCTTACGATAATTTGTTTGCTACAAAACAAGATTAGAGGTACAAGTGCAAGCAAGCATAGCATGACAAATATCTTAAAGATTTAATCCACATATTTTGAAGCATAAATAAAGTTTTATTGAAATACATAAATAAACCATAATAGTCACAAGGGACCAATTTTTGAGGAATACAAGCTTACATAATCATAAAATTACATCACAACACAAATGTAACCTAACATAGATAATTAGAGCATGGTCGTGAGCATATGCTAAAACATTTATCCTAGAAAGATTCATAGGCATTATTTTGAGACAAAATGCTGTTAGTATTCATTATTAGGTCTTTTAGAAGAGAGAAATTTAAAGTGGAGGTGGGGGGGAAAAAAAAAAAAAAAAAAAAATAAAGAAAAAAAGTGAGTTGGTGAGTGCGGTTGTTATAAGGTATTCAAGAGAGCAAACATAATGTTATTTCATCTTGAAGGTTCACGTAGAGGATACGTTGTTGGATAAACAACCAAACACAAGTTGATCCGTGATAGTCATGATAGTTGTAGTAACGTGGTTGTCCCATGCCTAGGAGTTGAGGTGATAGTGACTTGATGAATTTCAAGAGGTGTGATTGGTTGATAATGAGAGGGTGATATCTAAGGTGAGATGGTTTTGGATAGGTTGAGGGATCTAGAGGGTCTTGGAGGCACATCATTAGGTTTATAGAAAAGGATTTTGAGTTTGCGGAGAGGTTTGTTTTTTTTTTTGGTTTTTTTTTGTTTTTTGGTCAATTGATGGATGTTGGTGATAATTGTAGCTTAGATTGAAAGGATGGGGGATGAAAAGTATTTTCATGACGTTGAGGTGGTTTCTTTTGTAGATGTGGTTTTTGATGGTGCATTAGGAGCACTTGGAGAAGAAGAAGTGGTAATGGGAGAGGGTGTAGTTGTCACTTCTTCATCACTAGAAATATTGACAAATAATTGTCTAGGAGAGATTATGGTGAGTTTGATTTTCTTAGAAGGATTGGATGAGGAGGCATTGGTAGAAGTCATGGTAGAGTGAGGTGAAGAGGATGGAATGAGTGTCATGAAAATTATTCTTAATTTAAGGTGGAAGAGGATAGATTGAGAGTAGTAAAGCATGAGGTTAGAAAATTTTGATTCCAAAGTATGTTTATCAAAAAGCAGAAATTAGCTAGGCCTAGATGAGATAGTGGTCAACTTCACAGAAAATCAGGAGGTCACAGTGGAGAATCCGTGACCTTCTGTTGGCGGTCCCTTATATATAAGGGGGCCACCCAGTGTTTAAGGAGGCCGTTTTCTGGAGACAAAAAAAAATTTCCAGAAATTTCTAAAATGCTTAGATTAACATATTTCTAAAAATCCTATTATTAATCAAGCCAAAATCATTTAAGCCATAGCTATTCAAACATGTAGTACATTGGTTTTAGGTTCAATGCAAAGAACATACAAATTGACTGTTCATAAACATGTATTATATATTATGCATAACTAAAGAGGTATCAAGGTGCATTTGCAAAACATTAGTTTAGGATAATAAAATTGAAAGATTCATCCATGAGCAAGCTTAGTTGCCCATACAAAGTACTAAGTTACTAACAAGTAGCATAAGTCAAGACACATAATCATAATAGATTAGTAAATAATATAGAAAATAATGTCTTAAAGAGATTTCCTCATATCTCACTTCTTCAAGTTCCTCTACAACCTCGAGACCTTTTTCGATTGACCTTTACTCACCACGATGTCATCTCGTATTTGGACTTGCTGTTGATGCTTTCTGTTTGGCATGGGTCTGTAGAATGGTTCAAGGATGGGATCAATATTAGGTAGTTTTGAAAGCTTGAGGAACTTGATTGGTAAGGGAGTTGACATAACTAACGGGGGAAGGCAGCAGTATTGACATGGTTTTGTTACCTTCATTATGATCAACATCTTCATCATCATTTGTGGGATGAGATGAAGATGGTTCACCGAAGGCGGGAGTTGAAGAAGTAGAGGTACGACCTTTTCTCGTGCCACGGTCCCTTCTAGGCTTTCGCTCTTGGGAAGAGGAAAGAGGTTCCATGACACGATCGTACAAGACATATGAAGGATTTTGTAATTCAGGATTTTCATTGAGGATATGGGTGAGAATTGGTTGAGTCAAGAACATACCATAAGGAAGAATGAGGTTTGATTGTCTAGATACCCATTCCATTCTCTTAGCCATAAAGTAGGCTAGATTGAAGTTCAGAGAATTGGCAATGCAGTAAATCATGAGGCATAGACAAGCCGGCACATGATCCCTATTTCCCCCCAGCCCGAAAACATTTTCTCGAAGAATGGTTTCAATGTCTTTGAAAGTTGGGTCAATTTCACGAGTAAGAACTTGATATTCAATAACATCAATTTCCTTCTTGTGACGAACACGAGTGACAGGACCTTCACGGTCGACACGGACAAGAGTAATGATATCATCCAGAGATGGAAGAAATGTTTGGTATGGACCATCTCCGGGAAGACCATTCGCTAATTCATAGAGTGCCCACTTGTCGGTGAACACACATGCGCCTTCGCATGGTACCCCTAGAATTTCAGCGAACTCTTCAAGAGAAAAAGAGTAGTATTGATCTTGGAACATGAATTCAACAAAAATTTCCCCATCATCATTATAGGAGAGACGAAATTGACTATAGAACTCAAGAATAAAACGAGGACAAATTTGTTCATTGATGTCAATGAGACACTCAAAGTCGATTAGACCAAACAAAGACCGAACATAATTTAGATTTGTGAAATCATCATAAACCACCCGACCCTCATGAATAAGTCGTTTTTCAAGGTTTTTGAATATTTGTTTTAAGGGATGGTTATGGCTATATTCATGTGAAATTCTTGGGATGTATGACCGTGTTCTTTTATAGTCCTCGGCATATTTGCTAGGCATGTTTCCCTAATAAGAAGAGTTATAAATCAACATGGTTTAAAAGAAATGTTAAGCAAAGATGAGCTAGTGTGTGCCTATATGCAACAAATGTAGAGTTGCGATTAACTCGACCTAAATATAAAATCCTAAGAGTTAATCCAAACGCTCCTTAGTTTGATTTTGCTCAACCAAACAAGTCAAAAAATACATATGAATTATGCATCTCGAAATTTGTTGATGAGATCATTATGCATGTGTTTGAAAACGTTTTTGGGTTGTATTAACAATGCAAAACAACAATTTTATTGTGTTCCTAACGTGAGTGATTTTGTAAAATGAAATTGGGGTTTTGGTTAAAAAGAAATAATTTTTTGACAAACCCTTTATCAATGTATGCAATTCCTATATTCTTACGGGAAGTATTTAGTTATACTTGTATCCTTAGTGATTTTAATTGAACAAATTTGAAATAAAAAATGAAAAATACCCAATTTTAATTTTTGTGATCATCATGAACCTTAGACTCAAATGAAAGAAATGTTGAATATGACTTACAAATTGATGATCTTGAGATGTTAGAATGATTATTGATGTTGATTTGATCTTTCAATTTAAGTTTTAATGGTTGATTTTGAGTTTTGGTGGATTTGGGGGTTGTGTTCGTCATTGGCCGCTGGTAAGGAAGGTTTGGTGTTTGTTTTTGTGTTTTGAAAATTTTGGTTTCAGGTGATTACTATTTTGTTTTCTCTGATGGCGGTCTCATTCTCCTGGCGGGTCCCTTATTTATAAGGGGCCGCTATATGGGGGCCGCCGCAGGCAGTAGTGATTTTTGACTTTGTTTTGACAGAAATTGACTGAGGAGTGAGAGTGACATTTACTTGCATTTCGCCAGAATTTAAAGGTGTTTAAAGTACTTCGGATGAAATATTTAAGTTGTCACGGACACGCTATGGAACACGGATAGAATTGAGACAGAAAGATAAGAGATGCGTACTTATATGAATTATTAGAATGTGTTCCCCCATCCTTCCTAAAAAACCAAGACGTAGTTGATAGTTAAATGATTCACGATTAAGAGGGTATAGTAAGTATTGTCTAGGCAATGTTGTGACGTACGGTACTTTTTCGATTAGATATGGTCCTTTTTGAACATTATAGGAGAAGTAATGACGAATTTCGATGTGTTTGGTACGAGAGTGTTGCACTGGATTCTTTGTAAGGTCTATTCGCGCCTTTTATTGTCGCACATGATGGGAAACGTCGTCGAGTCATACTCATAGTCGATAAGAGTTGTTTCATCCTTAGTGCTTCTTGAACATCCTTTTCGGGCTTAGTAATTCGGCCTTTTCGATAGTGGATATAGCAAAAAGAGCGGTTTTGTTTCTTCAGAAACCAAGTGTCAAACTACATCCCACAGATGGTAACACATACCGCTAGTGATCTTTCGGTCCACTTAATCTCCCGCCTATGATCAGAGTCAGGCATTATACTTGCGGTTTCTATGTCGGTCCCCTTAGGGGATACCATAATCCTAATGTGGTAGTGCCTTTAATGTATCAGAAGATACGTTTAACCGCTTCTAGGTGAGAGGTTTTGGGAGCCTCTTGGAAGCGGGCACAAAGGCAGACACTAAACATGATATCGGGCCTACTTGCCGTTAGGTATAGTAAACTACCTATCATGCCACGATACTTGGTACTATCTACCGACTCACATCTTCATCTTTTGTTGAGTTGTATCGGATGGAAATGGGGGTTTCATTGGTTTTAGATCTTCTAGACCAAAAAAAAATGATTCAATTAAACAGTACTTTTTAAGTGTTGATTGAAGCGGACCAAACCGCAAACAACGACACGCGTTTTTAGTGACTTTTGGTTAGGCTCATCACATATTTCCTTAAAACTCTTCTCAAAGTTATATGTTTAATGTTAAACAGCATCTGGTACTTTAGAAATGCCAAACAAATTGTGAATTAGTTACTGCTTTATTCGAAATTTTTTCCATAAGTTATACTAGTAGGCTCTTAACTGGCATTGGCTTGCAGCAAGAGAATTGGATAATGGATATGGTGAGGCAGACACAGTGAAGGGATTAGAAGAGTTTGGAAGAGTTCATGATCCCATACTCTTATTCATCCATTCGGCCATACTTACACCGTTTCATTCCAGATATGTGATCATATCAATCTTGCTCGCATCCCATAGTAATTTAACAAATTGTATTAAATTGGTTATTGCATATATCTAGTTTTATGAGTTAGACATGTCAATCTTTTGTCAGCACACAAATACGGTTTGTACCATACATTAGAATTTACTCATCCGTTGATACTTTTAGTTAAAATCAGGTTTGTACCATTAAATACCGGTTTTCGACCCTTTCTTGGCTACCCAAAATATATACATCTAGCGAGGTTTAAAAAGCAAGCCTCAAGTTTATAATCAAATTTCTTCATCTCTTTAGACCAAACATGGCTTTCAGTTCTCGCAATGTTGACTTTTTCGACATGCTCAAATATTTTTAATACGATGATCATGAAATAAGGTTGCTTGGCAAAAAGGAGACGAGGCATATATCAGTTTCTTAATTCGAGTATCCCAAAAATTCTTTGACTCCTCAAACGTCAGTATATTTTAGTTGACCGATCTATGGATGTTGACCTTGGGTAAAACATTAAAACTACAATTAAAACAAAAGTTTAGAATAATTAATAGTATAATATAAACATAGAGAGGAGTTATTTTGGATACTCTCTTTTTATTGGATACGATGACCAATTTTAGCCATTCATCAAAAATAAATAAAAGGCTAGGATTAATAGCTTTTTTTAATTAAAAAAAACAAAAAGGGCGGAAGGGTATCTTGGTCATTTTACCTCACACACATATCACTTCACCAATCACTCACACCCCGTCCCATTCTCAGATATGTTATTCTTTCTCACCAAACACACAATAAAACACACACAACACATAGTTTAACACAAATCAAAAAAATACACACACTAAAAACACACACACGCATCAAAAATCATCCACAAATCGCATCAAAAAATGGAAGAAAAGATATCGATGATGTTGTTGAAGAACAAATCTTAACGATTAAGTTTATATGTGAAGCTTCGAAGTGAAACCGCTGAAATATAAGCTTAACTTCACTAATTCATGTGTAAAACACTTTATTTACAAATTTTAATGTTATTTATGCATAAATGGTGAAACCTACTGTTTATAGTGTTTGTGATAAACATATTGTGATTTTTGTTCATGTTATAGTGTTTATACAGTTTATAATGAAGATGTTTTGATGATATTTTGATATTTATTGATATTATAGTGATAAGTAAGCTTTAGATCGAGTATGATAAATCACATATGATAAGTTGCCTGAAACAATTGCAAAACATATATACTATATCATATATGATATAAGTTAGGTTTTAAGCATTTATAATATAAAAAGTTAGCTGTGTGTATAATATAATATATGATAATCTGCTTGAAAGTTAACTTCTTTACCATTATACTATATCATATATGATATAGTATAATGGTAAAGAAGTTAACTTTCAAGGCATATTGAACATCACAAGCATCCAAAGGCCCAAGAAGTTCAATGAAGAAGCTCATGGATTTTCATTTCACGTTCAAAATGTATTCTTTGTTTTTTCTTGTAATCTTCGTATGGAGTTTTGACGTCTACGGGCGATTTTGTAAACCATTGAAAACTGGTACAATGTGTTGCTAAAATAGTTTAACTTTCTTGGTACTATGTCATGGTGTTTTATGTTGCAATGGAAATGGCGAAACATTTGCGGATGTGATTTTTGATATTATGTCTATTTTGTATAAGTTCTATTGCATACATTCATAATCACTTGTAAATAAAAGCATTAGAACAAAAAACATGTTATTATTGTTTAAACATCAAGTATGATGGTTTGATAAATTATTGATGATCATGTTAAATCATATATGATTTTTGAAAGAAATCACATATTATAGTTTGCTACTAACTTGTAAAATACAAATATCACATATGATATATAATAGATTCACATTCATGTAAGATCCAAATCAACCAAAATCAAGTAAAAGAGAATTTTTAACACTTGTCCATATAAAAATCAAACATTAAACAGATTACTTTCAAATATCACATATGATAATTGTAATGAAAAGAAAAATAATGTAAGATCATATATGATTTCCTAGCACATCACATGTGAAAAAAATGAATCAGTTTGATGGATTTATCATTGAATCAACAAAGTCTTCTTATTCTTGAAACAAGTCTTCTTCTTCTTGAAACCAGAGTATCAGCCTTGTTCTTTTATAAAGTCAGTCTCATCATAGATTTTTTGCACATATCTGTAAGCAGAAAGCAAGAAATTAAAAAAATAAAAATAAAAATATAAATAAGAACACATTAACCCAAGCTAAAATACATATGATATATTATAGCAACTCAAACTGCTTATTGCTAATAATAAGTTTTAAAACCACAACTTATTTCAGCTTAATTTCAATAACTTAATTCAAATTAAAAAATGTTAAATTATTTGTTTTTAAGATCATAAATACTATATTACAGCTTATTTACACTAACTCTCATCTATTTCCATAGCTTAGGCTTATTTAATTCATCAAAATAAGTAATAAGCTAGCTTATTATTCAGGCTAAATAATCCAGATGTTGATTGATTAATATACTTATTTACATATATACTTATTAAGTATTAGTTATCTTTAGCAACAATTTAATTCAGATCATTCGTTAATAAGCTGAATTTTAAGTCATAAATTAAATGATGATAAATTAATAAGCTTATTCACATCAAATAAGCTAAAATAAAAATAGATCTGAACCTAATGTTAATCAACTAAGGAGATAATCGATTCAAAATAAGATAATCAATTGAAGATCGATCGATTAGTTTTTTGTGTTGATCGATCGATTCTTTGTGGATCGGTGTAGAAAGAGAAAAAATAGATCGTGCTGGAGAAAACACACACTATGTGTGTGTATCAATTTGAGTATGGTTATATAAAGGTAAATGAATTGTATGCCTAATAAAAAATTTGGGAACGAAATTAGACCTAAACATGTGTTGGGTGGATTCAATTATTGATTGGTGAAGAGTGGTGAGAGAGAAAATGTGTTGGACACTTGGAAAAAAATGTATGGAGTAGGCATAACTTTAGGTATAATTTGTAGGCATATATATCAACACTCGAAAAGGAAAATGAATTGATCAACACTCTATAGAAAATATAAGTATATATATTCTACAAAAATACCCCTCTAGTGTAAATAGGTAATTTAATCTCATCCATTGGATGAGACGAAGATGGAAGATGGAGATGAATCCCTCGATATCTAAAAAAACTTTGGTATCCAAATGAACCTAAATCTTACTTATTAGATGACACATTGAAGTTTTGAATAGTCTCGCAAAGTTGGAGGATCAAAATAACGCTAGAGTTGCATGCTCCTGGATTCCTTCTTGTCTAATTTCAAAGGAACTAGCATGTTAATGTCATTAATAGATGTTTAAGTAATCGACTCCAAAAATTTCTCACACGACGTAATGCTTTCCAAGTTGTTTTTCCATTCGCTATGTATCTTACATATTGGGTATGATAATGTACAAACGACTTAGGGTCTGTTTGGTATGACGAAATGAAGTAGTGACGGAATGGAATGAACATCGTAATGGAATAAATGAAGTAATAGAATGACGCATTACGATTGTAACTATGTTTGGTTGCAAAAATAAAATGGAATGTAATCGATAATGAAAAGACTAAAATAGACTTTGTTAAATATGTTTTTTTGTTTGATGGGTAATTAATAAAGGGTTTTTATGTAATTATCATTCCATTCCAAGACGTAATGGAAAAAAATAAAGGGTCCCTAATGAATGAAAATGATGATTTTTGATGTAATGAGTGATTGCATGCAATAAGTCATTACATTCCACTATTGTAAACAAACATGATTTTTTCATTTTGCCGTAATGGTGTTTTCCATTCCAACTCTCATTGCGACGTACCAAACACTACGTTAATCTTTTGAATTTTAAGATCGGATTTAATGGTGAGGGTTTTTTATTAGGATTTCAGTGTGTAGAAACTAGAAGGGGAGGGGGTGTTTGAATAGTTTTACCGGTTAATTAGCGTTTTAAAAGTTTGCTTATGAAATAGTTTGATTCGAGATGTATGTCAATCAACCAACAATATGATCAAATGCTCGGGATTTAATTGGTGAGGGTTTTTTTTATATGGATTTCAGTGTGTAGAAACTAAAAGGGGAGGGTGGGGTTGGAATAGTTTTACGGTTATATTAGCGATTTAAAAGGTTTGCTTATGAAATTGTTTGATTCGAGAGGTATGTCATCAACCAACAATATGAATCACAAAACTTAAACTATCTAGAATGCAAGTAATAAAGTAAAGAGATAAAGAAAGAAACGAGTCAAACCAAGACTCCGAGGATTTATATTGGTTCTGGAACGAAAGCACCTCTTCGTTCCTACTCCACCCCTGAGCACTCCACTTGTGATTTTACTATGTCTACAAGCTCCCTTTAGGCGGAGAAAAAACGTTTACACGTCGCTTACTTTTCTTTTTCGACACTAAGCTGCTGTCGTGTCCCTCAATCTTAGCTAGAACCATCTAAGACTTCACTAAGTCTTTCAAACGCTCACAAGATCTACATCTCATGGATTGACAAAAATACCTCCAAATCACACCAATATACATCTACACACATGGATTCTACACTTGATCCAATTAATACAACATCACAAAATACGTCTAATGGTGGTTTGTGATTTTGAAGAAGAAAGGAGGAACAGAAAGATCACTTGATACCAAATCGTTTGTTGAAGAATACGAAATGCTCTTCTAGCTGGCACTTGATTTAGAAGGTGAAGAACGGGAGGGAAGAAAGAATTAAATCACTTGAAACAAAATCAAGATATGTTTGTGATCAAGATATGTGTTTTTGGAAAGAAAGGAAGAAGAGAGAAAAAGTGGATCTGATACGAATTTTTGGCAAAAGGAAGTTTGATTTTGAAATGGGGGTAAGTATTTTATAGGGGGACAAAAAGTAGCCGTTGCTGGTGGCGGATCTGTGCGGCCACCTTATATATAAGGGGGCCGCCACTAGACTCCGCTCTATTTTTTTGTCCTTTTGTGGTGAAGGTTGTATCTGTTATGGAACCTTCCATTTTGGGAGGAAAATTTGAAATTCAAATTTTTTGTTTTTAATAAAATATTTCTTTTAATTAATAGTAATTTGTTTTTATATTTTTATTATAATCTTTTTTGTGGAAGTATAAGATTAAAAAAAATATTTTCTTGATCACTAAGGATGTTAATGATTTGTTTATCCATACTTAAGTATTAATCTTAGAATAGATTTTTATGATTATTAATTTAATTAAGTTTTTATTTTATCGTAAACATTTTCACACATTTTGGTTTTTATCAAAAGATTGTGAGGTCAAAAATATAAATAACGTTTTTTGGACATTAATTTGTATTACAATCTTCCCCTTTTTGATGATGACAAATTATAAAACTCATTTTAGTTATAATATTTTAAAAGGTTTATAAAATTATTAATGAGTTTAATTATACTTCTCCACCTTTTTTTCGAATCCAACAAAGGGTTGATCGGCGGGTTTGGAGTAGGAGAGTAGAAGTCGACGATTAAAGACTCCCCCTTGATGGAAGCTCCCCCTTGTTCGGGGCACCAAGGGATCGATCTTACAATAATTTGTTTGCTATAAAACAGATTAGAGGTACAGGCAAAACCATAGCATGACATTATTTTTAGGATTTATCCATCACATTTAGAAGCATAACTAAAGTTCATTCATTTGCATAAATAAACATATCATTGTCACAAAGGTCAATATTGAGAAATACAGGCATAACTATATCATAAAATTACATCACAACACAAACATAACCTAACATAAGATAATTAGAGCATGGGTGAGCATAAGCTAAAACATTTATCCTAGGATACGGATTTTCAATAGGCATGATTTTTAGACAAAATGGTTTAGGTTTTCCATTATAGGTCTTTTAGAATGAGAGATTTAAGGTCGGGGTGGAGAAGTGCAGTTGTGAGGAGCGGCGGTTGTTATAAGGTATTCAAGATGAGAAAACATAATGTTCATTTTATCTCGAAGGTTCAAGTAGAGGTTACGGTTGTGGAAACAACAAACATAAGTTGATCCATGATAGTCATGATAGTTGTAGTAAAGTGGATGTCCCATGATAGGAGGTTGAGGTGATGGTGGACTTGATGGAATTTCAAGAGATGTGATTGGTGATAATGATGAGGGTGATATCCCAATGTGGAGAATGGTTTGGTTAGTGTTGAGGATATAGGGTCTTAGAGGAAATCCATTAGGTATTTTTTAGAACAAGGATTTTGATTGTTTGAGGAGAGAGGTTGGTTAATTTGAAGGAGTTGGTGTTAATTATTAGCTTGAGAGATTGAAAGGAGGATGAAGTGTTTTCATGACTTGAGGTGGTTTCTTTTGTAGATGTGGTTTTTGATGGTGTATTAGGAGCACTTGGAGAAGAAGAAGTGGTAATGGGAGAGGGTGTAGTTGTCACTTCTTCATCACTAGAAATATTGACAAATAATTGTCTAGGAGGGATTATGGTGAGTTTGATTTTCTTGGAAGGATTTGGGATGAGGATGGCATTGGTGGAAGTCATGGTGGAGTGAGGTGAAGAGGAATGAATGAAGATGGATGAGTGTGTTCATATTTAAGGTAGAAGAGATAGATTGAATAGTAAAGCTATGAGGTTAGAAATTTTGATGCCAAAGTATGTTATCAAAAAGCAGAAAATTAGCTAGTCTAGATGAGGATATGTGGTCAACTACACAGAAAATCAGTTGAGGTCACAATTGGTGAATCCAGTGGACCTTCTGTTGGCGGTCCTTAAAGGACTGGCGCTGGGTCCCTTATATTAAGGGGGCCATTTTTGGAGACTTATAAATAAATCTAGAAATTTCTAAAATGTTAGTATTAACATTTTTCTAAAAAATCCTTTTATTAACAAGCCAAAAATCATTTAAGCCATATGAAATCAAACATGTTGACAATGCATGCTAGGTTCAATTCGAAGGTGCATACAAATTGGACATTGTTTTCATAAAATTGTATAATATCATTAAGCATAACTAAAGATGTATCAAGGTGATGCAATACATTAGTTTAGGTTGATAAAATTTGAAAAGTTCATCATTGGCAAGCTAGGTTGCCAATTTACTACGTACTAAGTTACTAACAAGTAGCATAAGTCAAGACCCCATATTTCATAATAGATTAGTAAATTTATATAGATAAATAATGTATTAATAGATTTTCCTCATATCTACTTCTTCATGTTCTACCACAACCTTCGAAGACTTTTTCGATTGACCTTACTCCACACGATGCTCATCTCCGTATTTGTACTTGAAGGTTGATGATTTGGTTTTGGATGGTGTAGATATGGTTCAAGATGAGGATCTATATTAGGTGGGATTTTGAAAGACTTTGAGGAACTTGATTGGTAAGGGTGTTGACATAAACTAACGGGGAAGGTAGAGTATTGCATGCGAGGTACCTTATTGTGATAACATCTTTATTATCTTTTATGGGATAGAGTTTGAAGAAGGTTCACCGATGGCGGGAGTTGAAGAAGTAGATGGTACTGAGTTTTTACAAATTTTTATTTTCCTTTGTTCACTAGATGATTTCTGTGCATTTCATTCAAGCATGGTGATATTCTTTTCAATTTTATTTAATCTAGTGGGATTCATCTTTGGTTTTTTCATTCTCAAATTTTTAGTAATGACCACACTGCACATTCGAGATTAACTCCATTGTTTTTCTAAAATATGGATAATTTATCTTTTCGTTCTCTAAGCTCATTTTTATGTATCTTCTAGTGGCTTTAATCTTTTGTTTTTAGTGATTATCTTTAGACTCATTTTATATAATTTCTCATATTCATTGTCTAAAGTTATATCATAAATTGATGAGTTTTCATCACTAAAGTAAGAGGATTCGAAACATACCTCACTTGATGCATGAGCTACAAGACATGTTTCGTCTTTGACCTTCTCATCATCTTCATCACTGCTATCGCTCCAAGAACCTCCGACAAAGGCTCTTTGGTTCTTGTCTTTCGGTGGTTTTGGACATTCTCCAATAAGATTATTCGGGTCGCCGCATGTTATCCCAAAAGCTTAATCCATTTCACAATAATAAGCTATACCAATAAGCAAAATAAAGATAGAAAAGAGATAAGGAAAGTGAAAGATTATTAGAGAGAAATAAAGAGGTGGAAGATTACACACACACACAAACTATGCAAATGGCAACCAACACCCTCTCCATGTGTGGAGAGGGTTCTATTTATACCCTTGAGCCATGAGTGGCTTATGGGCTTTCTAACTTGGGCCGGGCTTGGCTATTCTTGGGCTTTGAGCCCGAAACATGGACAATATTAGATTACAATCCAAGCCCGTTGACCCGACTAGCCATATTACTTTAACAAGGACTAGTTACGACTAATAAGACCGATAACATTCTTGTTCGACTTATATAAAATTAAGGCTAACAATCTCCCCCAATGTTGAGGTCTCTTTCTTCAAACTCCTCCGTACTACTGATGACGTTGAAGATATGACTTTTGACGTTTATGCTTTGCCTTGTTTTTGGTCTTGTCTTGTTTGTAATGGCTTTGTTCATTCATGCTTTGTGATCTTGATCTTGAGCCTTTATGTTTTGACTTTGAGTTCTTGAGATCGTTATCTTGCATCATCTCCTTGACTTGAATCATCTTGATTTGACTTTCTTGATCAACTTGTGCTCTTGACCAACATGCTCATACTTGTTACATTCTTGTTTGACATATATGATTATAAGTCTAACAATCTCCCCAATTGATGATTCTTTATTTGACTTTGAGGCTCTTTGATAGTGGGGAAGATTAGAATCAACTATCTTGATGTTGAATGATTGACTTTGAAAGCTTGAGTATGAGCATGTGGTTTATGAATCCGACTTCACTGGAATGAGGCTGCAACACCGTCGTCTAAACCTGAAATAAGACAGTTAGCAATAAAAGATGAATATGGCTTTGTCATTCATCTTGACTTTGGTTGCATTAACCTCCGGTTTCCCGTTTTATAGTATAAATACTATACCTGTGATCAGGTAGATTCAAAGAATCTCCTTGATAGGGTTTCCAGCTCAAAGCGTAGGATCTTCTAACACAGATGTATTAGATTCACCATGCTTGCTAGTTCTCATTACCGGAACGTCTCAAAGCAGACAACACGGTAAGAGTGAATCAGATAGTTACTATCTTTCTGATTAAGTCGTCAATTCATTTACTGGACCAAAATTGATATCCAGTTATCACAAGCTTGATTCATATAGAATCTTGCAAGTCACCTACCAAGAGCTTGTTTGATGTTGGCTCAAGCAGGATTTCCATCTTCACTGTGAATACTTAAGTATCACTCGGATGTTCTGGCAAGATCTCAAGGATAATGCGTAGGACTCTTTGTTACAACTTGTGAACTTTATGGTGTTCAACAAGTGTATTTTGACATTGTGTCCTAATGAGATTTATACTTTGATCTCTTCTGGCTCTAGACTCGATTTGTGCACTTTTGGTTTTAGTAATCGAAGGCTGGAGCAGACTGCCACCTATTCAATATTAACAATCTCGGAGTAAGATGTCAATAGATAACGTTGTATCTTCGTGACAAATGAGACAAGTTTCTTTTGAGAGAAACCTGAATGGATGGGAAGGGTTGTGCATTGCATCACTAGGTCCATGACGACTTTCTTCAATATCAACAATCATCATTGTGATTTTGATAGATTATGTATTGACCCGGTTTCTGCCTAAGTTGTTTGGAGGGCTTCTTTCTTTTCACCCTTTATCCATACATTTCTTTTTCATTCTTCAACCCCTTCAATGCTTACCAAGACGTCATTACTAACACCTTATTGTGATTGTTCCAGTGTTAGCTCAATCTTAGTCGGCATTCTTCCCTTATACACATTCATCTCCAATCATACCTAAGGACTGCTATTTCTAACTATGGAGTGTCCTTGGGTAGATCCCTCCGGTTCTGGTTGGATCGTAGGACTTATACCTAACCTAACCACCTTATGACTTCAGAATCGTCGTGAAATTAATAGGTTGTTGGGTATGAGATCGAACCATAAAACCATTTTCTGACATTGTTATTTTCAAATACTCCCCCTACACATGTGCTCCGAGATTCGAAATTGTTTAGCACATGAAGGAAAGAGTTGCACTTAGAGTCTTAAAGATCACATTCTTCTATATCATATTTTAATTTTCTCCCCTTATTTTAAATAATAAAACACTTAGTATTTGAAATACCAATTGATTAAAATTTGACATGAAAAATTCCATGGGGAGAAAAATTATACTACGATATTGCATGAATTCATTTTCCGATTGCTCCCCTTCAACAGTATATGTGGGATACCAATATTTATTAAAACTTGACATTGGAATGAAAAATTGATATGACACCACAAAATGTTGAAGACGGAGTGAGATGCCTTAGTGAACAGTGTATATTAATAATTGACATTATAAGTTTCCACATTTTAATTTCACAAAATGTGTTTGGATACATAAAATTGACATTTATGAGATGTACCCAACACATTAAAAGGCTTTGTTTTAAAAAGCTCCCCCTCAGAAAATTATTCGAGGAAGGGAGTGTTGAACACACAATTTTAACAAATACCACTTTTTATGGAAAAATACCACAAATTATATTGTAGACAATTTGACATTGAAAGTTCTTTTTGAAAAATTGTGTTCAACGATTTTAAAAACACATGATAGAAGACTTCTCTTCTATTTTAGAGTAAGCGCACTGAGGCGTACACTTCCCTGTTACATTCGAGACCGAGTTATGCACTGAAATGTACATAAGTCATAGAGAAAAATTTAGAAATGACATGTTTTGAAAGCATTTGAAACTCTCGCTCGAACTTCATTTACACGCCCGTGTCGATGTTAATCAACATTTCTAGGTACGTAAATGTTATCGATTCCAAGAGACATGTCGAGAAGATTCTTTTTGGTATTTTTTGAAAATTTTCTGATTTTATATTTTGTTTTTCTAGGTTTTATATTTTTCTATTTTCTTTTTGTTGGTTTTATATTTTTGTATTTTCTTTTTCAAAATTTTTATAAATCAAAAATAAAGAGATAATAAAAATATTTACAAATCGAAGTTTCCATTAGCAGTGACAGTTGTAGCTAGAGTGGAAGTGGATGAAGTTGAATCAGGTTGTTGTTGACGTTTATTTGATGCATCAGTAGTAGTGACAGCGGAAGACTTTAAAACAACTTGATTTTCTCCATTGAAATATTCGTCGAACAAAGGACCGAATAGCAAATCCAGCTCATTTGACGTTGTTACTGTCTCAGCTGCTTGATGAACTTCTGTTGACACTGTGGTGCGAGGCTTGAACCGTTTTGTTCAAACGTCATTTGACATTGAGGTTTGAGGCTTGATCTGTTGTGATCAAACGTCATTTTTCTGTATCATCATCTGTGAATCCACTTTGACAATGGTTTCTGAGATATCAGCTTTTTCAGCAGCCATACTCTGAGATTTTCCTTGTTGACATTACATAAGGTACCTGCACTTAAATCAAGACTTTGTTCCTTCTGAACATTGATTGATGTACCTGCACTTACATCCAGAGTTTGTTTGCATTCATGAATATTAGGGATATCTACATTTGAACCATGTGGGGGTTCACTGTCAACCTTGCTTGTGCAAGAGTCGAATAACTTTCCTGTAGGAATCCACCTAAGACCAACAGATTTGAAAATTCTACCCGTGGGTTTCCACCTAAGATCAGATCTAGGAGATGTTTTCTCATACACAGCGGAAGTCTTATTAGGAGAAAACCTATGTCCTGTAAAGATCTGCCTACCAGGTTTCTGAGTATGACTGCTTTTTTTTGGATCTACAGGTTTTGTTACTGTTTTGTGTCTTATGGGAATGAATATATACGAGAATTTACTTCCTTCAGGAATTTTGTTATACAAGCATCATGATTTGCATTAAAGACACACTATATTGACATGTAGAGAAACAAACAAATTTTGTTTGAGAACTGAGAACGAACTAGAACTCTTAGAGTGATCTGCTTTGGCACACCGTTAATCATAACGCGAGTATCTTTAATACATGCAAACTCCCTAGATGTTTGAATTGTTGCTCCACGTTTTGTTTGCTACCATCAACAGTCTTAGAAAATTCTACATGAAGGCTCACACTTATTTTGGAGTGTCCCTATCTCTTCTTGTTGTCTTTTTTCCTATCTTTCATCTAGATAGTGATTATGAACCATGTCATTTGAACTAAATCTTGGCATGTTCTTAGAACTATTCCTAGATGAGCTAGATGCAATCACGTGATCAGGTTTTGCAAAGGCGGATTCTGTTTTCTTAGGCAAATAATGTTGAGTGACTGGTTTTGACAAATTCTTATTCACATCAACTTGGGAGGCAAACCGTTGTTTTGACATTTGAGCCCTTTCAGATTTAAACGCATTCGGTTGTCTAACAACTGATTGGTTTCTTAGTGATGGTAACACCGGTTTCCCCAAGACTGATGTTTTATCAAACTTAGTATCTACACTATTTCCTTTTAACTTCCTTAAGTCATTTTTAAAGCAGCAATTGCAAAAACCTTTTCCTGAATCTGAGCTTTTAATTCAGTATTACTAGCAAGCAAAGATGTTGTCTGTTCTGTAGTCTTAGATCTCGTGATTTTAATAGAATCATACAAATCTTTGTAATGCTGTTTCAAAGTCTCATTTTCCTTACGTAATGTAGCCACACTATGTTCTAATTCGATGTTCATTGTTTCAAGCACATCAATTTCCTTTCACAATCGTGGATTATTAACTTGTTTTCATTCAAAATTTGAACCACGTTTTTGCCCAGATTTTTAAAGATTGATTTGATATTTATGTTCGAGACAAAGCAATGTGCTTCCATATCTTGAAAAACTTTTTGAAATTGGGCAACTGTCTATTGAGCAAATAATTTCAACGCGAGTAATATTTTGAGTATTCAGTTGTCTGGTTATCAGGTGATGAATCAAGCATAGGACTTTTAACTTGACATGTTTCAGGATACTGGTCAACCCTACCTTCATTAATGTTTAGGTTGCTCAGTATGCTGTTGTCCGATAGCAAAGATATTACATCCCAGCATCAATTGTACCTCAGCCATTGGCTCTTCATCATAAATGGGTCTGATATATGCATCGTCAGCATCTGTATCATTCCCTGACCTGCTGTTGTCATCTTGCACTGTTGAGTCTGTCCTAAGCTTTCTTGTGGTCAACCAAATTAGCATTCAATGCTTTACCCGTATCAATCTTACTCTCTTGCGTCTGCATCTGTCTTTTATTCACCCTTCTTTCATACTGTCTTTGATGACGTGTTCTTTCAGCAACGGACTTCTTAACATTACCCAGGTGTTGGAGTAGTGTATCTCTGAATTGTTTAACCTCGATTCTAGTGTAATTCAACAAAGTACTTGTCTGTCATTTGACTGTCATAATCCAAGTAAACTTTGAATCGATGAACTTTTAGAACTGGTTGTTTCTACCACCCAAAAGGCTGCATGGATCCATCTTCTGAAATCACTTTGTCAAGTTGCTTTGATAGTTAAGCTATCGTTGAGGAGCATTGTTCTTGTGAAAGTATCAACATCTTGACCAAAGAGTGACATGAATGCCCGTTTGAATCCATGTTCGATGCGAGTGAGCCTCTTAAAGTCCATCTGTTGAAAGAACTTGAAGGTGTGAAAGAAGAGATCGAAAAATATTACCATGCACTTTTCTTTTGCTTTGACATCCTTGTATTTGATTGCATGAAACATGCTTGTGGGTCAGAATTCAAGCTGCATCCTTGCTGATTGTTGATGCAGTATTGAATTACTGTCTTCTTTTCTCAGAACAAGAGTTTGTTTTGACAACTAAATAAACTTTCAATGAATCAGAATTCAATGCTTGTTTTGATTTGAATGATCTTCTTGTGTCTGCATCAACGTCTTTTGTTTCAACAAATGTAGAGTCCGTTGTTGATGAAGAATTATCTCAAGCATGTATTTCCGAATGGAATCTATGGTACAGATCATTGCATCATTGAAGGATTGAGCATTGTATCGTGTATATTTCCTCATACGCTCTTCGAATTCTGAATTGAAAGCATTTTCAAACTTTGTTCTGAGATTAGTCAAAGTAGTTGTGCAATCAGTCCTAGAAAGTATATTCTTTAGTAAGATGTTGTTCTAGTAAAATTCAAGTCTTGAGAGAACGTTCTCTTGAAGATAGGCATCGTGCCATAGTCTTGTAAAGTTTCTGAGAGAAACTTAAATAGAGACTTGATTTCTTTAAGACTGTGCATGCATCTACTTCTTGAAAGTTGTGTCTTCTCTTGAATGTTAGAAATTGAACACGAAGAAACTGTGTCATTCTGAAGAACACTTGATGTTTGAGTTTGCAAATTGGTATTGGTATTTGACATTGTGATGTTGTGAATGGATATCGGATCTTAAGTAGGTAAAGTGATTGTTGTTGTGGATGGAATTAACCGAAAACCGAAAACACTTAAACGAGTATAGACTTGTTCTCGAGAATTAGTTCGGTTTGCACTAGTAAAAAACTCGTTCGGCTCTTTCAGAATTATACTCGTTCGACTCTTTCAAAATAATACTCGTTCGGCTCTTTCAAAATAACACTCGTTCGGCTCTTTCAGAATTATACTCGTTCGGCTCTTTCAAAATAACACTCGTTCGGCTCTTTCAAAATTATACTCGTTCGGTTCATTCAAAGAAGCAACTCGTTCGGTTGTGGATGAAAGGAACTAGTTCGGTTTGTTGTGAACTTTTGCTAGATCGGGTGTACTCTCGTTGAGACTAGATCGGTGCTAAAGATTGAACTTGAGCCAACAATTTGTCATTTGTTAAACCATAACACACTCTTACTGGTTGGTTATAAAAAAATAAAAGAAAATATCTATGATATCAAAGTAAACTTGACATGAATTAATAAAAAAAATTACGTTTTGGTTTTAAAGAAAAAATGAGCCCAACATATTTGAATTTTAGAGTAGCCCAACAACAAAAGATATAAAGAAACAATGACTTTGAAAACAAAAAAAAACGACAGTGTTAATAAGCTACGGGAAGAAGAGAGAAAAAAAATAAGCCGAAAATAAGCTCAATACAAAACCACAAAATAAACACTAAATCCACCCCATGGCGAGTGATACCAAATGTTATCCCAAAAGCTTAATCCATTTCACAACATAAGCTATACCAATAAGCAAAAAGGCTAGAAAGATAGAAAGAAAAGTTGGAAGATTTATTAGAGAGAAACTAGAGAGGTGGATGATTACACACACACACAAGTGAATGAAATGGTAACCAACACCCTCTCCATGTGTGGAGAGGGTCCTTTTATACCCAATGCCAACTAGTAGGCGTATGGGCTTTCTACATGGGCCGGGCTTGGCATATCTTGGGCTTTGAGCCCGAAACACGGACAATATTAGATTACAATCCAAGCCCGTTGAACCCGACTAGCCTATTACAATACAAGACCTAGTTTGACTTTCTAAGACCGATAACATTCTTGTTTGACTTAATATAATTAAGGCTAACAATCTCCCCCAATGTTGAGGTCTCTTTCTTCAAACTCCTCTGTACCACCGATGACATTGAAGATATGACGTTTGACGTTTATGCTTTGCCTTGTTATGGTCTTGTCTTGTTTGTAATGGCTTTGTTCATCCATGCTTTATGATCTTGATCTTGAGCCTTTATCTTTTGACTTTGAGTTCTTGAGATCGTTATCTTGCATCATCTCCTTGACTTGAATCATCTTGATTTGACTTCCTTGATCAACTTGTGCTCTTGACCAACATGCTCATACTTGTTACATTCTTGTTTGACATATGTGATTATAAGTCTAACAATCTCCCCAATTGATGATTCTTTATTTGACTTTGAGGCTCTTTGATGGTGGGGAAGATTAGAATCAACTATCTTGACGTTGAATGATTGACTTTGAAAGCTTGAGTATGAGCATGTGGTTTATGAATCCGACTTCACTGGAATGAGGCTGCAACACCGTCGTCTAAACCTGAAATAAGACAGTTAGCAATAAAAGATGAATATGGCTTTGTCATTCATCTTGACTTCGGTTGCTTTAACCTCCGGTTTCCCATTTTATAGTATAAATACTATACCTGTGATCAGGTAGATTCAAAGAATCTCCTTGACAGGGTTTCCAGCTCAAAGCGTAGGATCTTCTAACACCGATGTATTAGAATCACCATGCTTGCTAGTTCTCATTACCGGAACGTCTCAAAGCAGACAACACGGTAAGAGTGAATCAGATAGTTACTATCTTTCTGATTAAGTCGTCAATTCATTTACTGGACCAAAATTGATATCCAGTTATCACAAGCTTGATTCATATAGAATCTTGCAAGTCACCTACCAAGAGCTTGTTTGATGTTGGCTCAAGCAGGATTTCCATCTTCACTGTGAATACTTAAGTATCACTCGGATGTTCTGGCAAGATCTCAAGGATAATGCGTAGGACTCTTTATTACAACTTGTGAACTTTATGGTGTTCAACAAGTGTATTTTGACATTGTGTCCTAATGAGATTTATACTTTGATCTCTTCTTGGCTCTAGACTCGATTTGTGCACTTTTGGTTTTAGTAATCGGAGGCTGGAGCAGACTGCCACCTATTCAATATTAACAATCTCGGAGTGAGATGTCAATAGATAACGTGTGTATCTCCGTGACAAATGAGACAAGTTTCTTTTGAGAGAAACCCGAATGGCTGGGAAGGGTTGTGCATTGCATCACTGGGTCCATGACGACTTTCTTCAATATCAACAATCATCTTTGTGATTTTGATAGATTATGTATTGACCCGGTTTCTGCCTAAGGTGTAAGGAGGGCTTCTTTCTTTTCACCCTTTATCCATACATTTCTTTTTCATTCTTCAACCCCTTTAATGCTTACCAAGACGTCATTACTAACACCTTGTTGTGATTGTTCCAGTGTTAGCTCAATCTTAGTCGGCATTCTTCCCTTATACACATTCATCTCCAATCATACCTAAGGACTATTATTTCTAACTATGGAGTGTCCTTGGGTAGATCCCTCCGGTTCTGGTTGGATCGTAGGACTTATACCTAACCTAACCACCTTATGACTTCAGAATCGTCGTGAAATTAATAGGTTGTTGGGTATAAAGATCGAACCATAAAACCATTTTCTGACATTGTTATTTTCAAATACTCCCCCTACACATGTGCTCCGAGATTCGAAATTGTTTAGCACATGAAGGAAAGAGTTGCACTTAGAGTCTTAAAGATCACATTCGTCTATAACATATTTTAATCACATTTTCTCCCCTTATTTTAAATAATAAAACACTTAGTATTTGAAATACCAATTGATTAAAATTTTGACATGAAAAATTCCATGGGGAGAAAGCTTTTTGGCACGATATTAGCTGAATTCATTTTCCTGATAGCTCCCCCCTTCAACACAAAGTGGGATACCAATATTTATTCAAACTTGACAATGAATGAAAAATTGATATGAACACCTAACAAAATGTTGAAGACGGATTGAGATGCCTTTAAGTGAACAAGTAAATTATAAATTTGACATACAAATTTCACATTTTAATTTCACTAAAATGAGTTTGGATTCATACAAAAATGACATTTATGATTATGTACTCAACACATTAAAAGGCATTGTTTTAAAAGCCCCCCCTCAGAATTGATTCACGATAAAATGACATTCTACGTAACCCATAATTTTTTAAACGAATTTCGAGAAGGGAGTGATTTGAACACAAACAATTTAAAACAAATACCAACTTTTTATGGGAAAAATACCACCAAAAAAAATTTTTATATTGTAGACAATTTGACAGTGAAAGTTCTTTTTGAAAAATTGTGTCAAAACGTTTTTAAAAACACATTCTAGAAGACACCTCTCTATTTTAAGTAAGCCCACGAAGCGTACACTTCCAATTACGTTCGGGGTTTGAGTTAAGCACTGAAATGTACATAAGTCATTTAAGAAAATTTAGAAATGCATGTTTTGAAAGCATTTGAAACTCCTGCTCGACACTTCATTGTACACGCCCGTGTCGAAGTTAATCAATCATTTCTAGTACACTCAGAATAGAATGTTACGATATCAAGAGACATGGTCAGAAGATTCATTTTGGTATTTTTGAAATTTTCTGATTTTATATTTTGTTTTATAGATTTTATATTTTTGTATTTTCTTTTTCTAAAATTTTTTATAAATGAAAAATAAAGAAAGAAGAAAAATATTTACAAATTGATGTTTGATGGATCAAGCAGATTCATTTGCCAGAACCTCCAGTTCATATGGAGTCAAACATCTCATACCGAGTCGTCTGACAAGATACTTAACCTATCTTCCGATAAAGCTTTAGTAAACAAGTCAGCTAACTGGTATTCATTCCGACAAAGAATAATTCCGCCAATACCCTTCTTCAAACCTGTTCCTTTATGAAGTGATATCTGACATCAATGTGCTTAGTGCGGGAATGCTAGACTGGATTGCACAAGATGGCTATGGCTGCCTTTGAGTCACAATACATATATATTTTATCAAAGTGAAAGCATAATCTGTGAGCTGAAGTACACAACCAAAGAACTTTGACCACCACGCAGATAAAGACGTCATACTCGCTTTGCTGAAGACATTAAGTGCAATCCTGCTTTATATGATGACCAAGCTGACGAATCTTATCACCACCTATAAAATTGAATGCACCACAATGTGGCTCTTGTCGTGAATCGAGACAGCCCGCGTGATCCGAATCTGAAAAAGTAGTTAGTTCGAAACCGGTGTCCTTCAGATATCAAAGACCCATATTAATGGAATCTTTAAGGTACCGAAAGATCCGCTTAACCATAGTGAGATGTTTCTCAGTCAGTTTCGCATGATAGCGAGCACAATAACATGTTGCATGTACAATATCTAGTCTGCTTGTTGTTAAGTACATGAGTGCTCCAACCATACTACGATATTTCGTTTGGTCCCGTGCCAATACCACTCACAAGTCACACTAGGTGTTTTGTAGCCATTGGAGTACAATGCTATCACATAGTCATACCATGCTTTTTAAGTATCTTTGACACACTTAACTTGATTTATAAAGAACCGACGAGGGATTGGTGGATCTGAATTCCTAAAAAGAATTTCAGCTCCCCCATCATAGACATTTCAAACTTGTTGTGCATTAGTTTTTCAAATCTTTTTGAAAGTTTTAGGTTCGTAGAACCAAAAATAATGTCATCAACATAAATTTGCACAAGCAATAATGTCTTCCCAATGTTTAGGTTATAATAAAGTTGGATCAATAGAAACTTTTAAGAATCCTTTGGATACCAAGAATTTGGAGAGTTCATCATACCACGCTCTTGGTGCTTGTCTGAGTCCATATAATGCCTTCTTGAGACGATAGACTTTGTCGGGGTGATATGGGTCTACGAATCCATCTGGCTGGTTTATGTACACTTCTTCTTTCAGAGGACCGTAAAGAAATGTTGTTTTAACGTCCATATGGTATACAGTAAATGACTTGTGTGCAGCATACACAATAAATAACTCGACAAAGCACCAATCGAGCAACTTGTTCAAATGACTCTTCGAAATCAATTCCTTTTTGAGCATATCCCTTAGCTAAAGGCGAAATTTGTGCAATGAAAGTAATTTTCCTTCATCACTTTGTTTTTTTTCAGAGCCACTTCAAGTTAATACGTTTTTGCAAAGTGGTCTTGTCGAGCTAATTCCCAACATCTAATCGATCAAAAAACTGGTAAGTTCTTCTTGCATATGCTCAATCCATGCAGAACCAGCCATGGCTTCTATTGATTGTTCTTGGGTCAGTTCGAATCACGTTGAGTGTGAACATGCACTATCTCCCCGTCAGTTTCGAGCTGACGTCTTAATTCCCTAACTGATTGAAAGATTTCCAATAACCTTAGTTCTAATGGATGATCTTTTGTCCAATGTTGTGCAGAAGTGTGATGTTGATAGAATGTATGCATGTTTGACGAATCAACATGACCAGACGATGTCTCCCCTAGTTCTTATACCGGTGTACTAAATATGTTTACAAACTCATCATCATCAACTTGTGCATTTTCGTTATTGGTTTCTGCTTGAATAATGTTCTCAGTGGCAGTGACAGTTGGTTCTTGAGTTGGTGCTTGATTTGTAGTTTGAGGTGTTGTTTGAGTGTTCAATGGAGGTACATCTGCAACATCGGTTGTTGTAAAAGATTGAGTTATGTTATGTTGTTGACGTTTATTGTGAGCATCAGCAGCATGTACAGCGAAAGACTTTGACACAACTAGAGTAGTTCCATTGAGTAATTCATCGAACATCAGACTAAATAGGAAATCCAGCTCATTTGACATTGTTACAGTCTCAACTGCTTGAGTAACATTGTGTTGACTTTGGGGACCGGGACTTAAATTATCTTGTTCAAGTGTTGTATTAGGACATTGTGGAACGGGGTCAGAACTGACGTGATCTGACGCCATTTGAGGCAATTCGTCAAAGTTAACATGAATTGTTTCAACTATAATTCTTGTTCTCTTGTTAAATACCCTGTAAGCTCTTGATTGAGTAGAATACCCTACAAAAATACATGCATCACCTTTTTCCTTCATTTTATCAAGATTTTCACCATCTCTGACGATGTAGCAAAGAGAACCAAAAATGTGAAAGAACTTAACAGACGGTTTTCGACCATTGATGATGTGGTAAGGTGTTTTCTCATGTCGAGGAATTTACAAGTGAGCGGATTTTGAGTAAAACACTTGCAATTGCGTTAGAGCCCAGAAGCACAAGGAACTTTAGCGCGCTTAGCATATGTTCGCGAGCAAGCCTCAACAAGAGTAACGGTTTCCGTCTTTCGAGAACCCGTTTTGTGTTTTCGTGTCTTATACCACTCTTTGCAAAGTAATCATGAAGAGTTTTGTTCAGAATTCTGTGCCTTTAATCAGTTCGAACTGTTCTAAACTTGAGCATGAAGTCCACTTTGGACAAAGTGTGAGGAAATCCAATGAGAACTTCAGGTTTTTCCGTCTTTTGAAACCTCAAGAAGTAGTCCAAGGTATATGAAGAAGTCATCTACCTACAAGAACATATTCTTTCCATTAATGCTTTCTAACAACCCACCATAGGACCACATAAGTCCATGTGTAGAAGTTGTAACCGTCGTTTGGAACTCGGGGTAGTCTTAGTGTGAAAAGACTTTCTTTTAGCTTTCCCCAACTCACAAGAAGAACAAAGATGATCTTTGACGAATTTTAATTTTGGAAGGCCATTAACAATATTATTCTTCGAAATCAAGTTAATGGTGTCGAAATTTAGATGAGAGAGGCGACGATACCATAACCATGCTTGAGACGATGTGGCTTTAGCCATTAAGTAAATTGGATTGGGAGTGGGTGAGTCTTGAAGAGTAATTAAGTACAAATCTGTGCCACGAGATCCTGTAAGAAGATCATTTCCCTTCGAATCACGGATGTAACATCAAGACATCTGAAAAGCAACTTCCAAATCCGCATCACAAAATTGACCGACGGAGAATAAATTGTGATTTAGCCCTTCGACGTAATAAACCCGTTTGATAGTAATAGTTCCTTGAACCAAATCTCCATAACCAAGAATCGGTGCAATTTGATCATTTCCAAACTTTACCGTGCCCAAAAATTTCTCTACAAAACTAGTTAGAAGTTTGAGGTTTCCGTCATGTGCTTTGACAACTAGAGGTCGACGATGAATAAATTATGTCCTAATCGAGCTCAAAGGAATTATAAGACAATGTAGTATTGGATATAGTGGAATACCTAGGAGTCCATAATGTTCCAAAATATTAGCATTTCTGGTTTCATTTCCTAGAGGCATACTAGCATTTAGGTTGACATTTCCTATTGTGGACTTAGGTCCCCATTTGTATTCGGGTGGTGTAAACTTAGGGTACCACCAACTGCATGTCTTACTAACTTCTCAATATAACTTCCTAATAACTATCTAGTTTCTTGACCATGAGTCTGTTAGCAACGTTTTCTTAGGGATGCTGTAAAAGAAAAAAAAATAACAAAAAAATAGAAGATTGGTTCACATTATGCTTGGGTTCTCTAGTACTAATAGGCAACATCAATTGGCTGTCCAGTCCTAAGAATCACTGCCATTAGTATAATGTAGAACACACAAATCATGATTGTCATTCAGCACACATTTTCCATAAGTGACACAGACAAAGTTAACATTCGAGGTCTTAGCATTCAAACTATCATTACACGCAGTTACAAATGTTTTATCATTTGAAAACTCAAAATTCCTTTGGTGGTCTTCTACTCCTTACTTCTTCCCTTGACTATTGTTAGGCATGACTCTATCTCCCAGTTCGGTGCTCTAACGATGGTCTGCTAACGCTATATAGGAATTTACTCCTTAGAAAATGGAAAAAACACGCATTGTTAGTTTTTCCTAATAATCCTTGAGGCAATTGTGGTGTTCTAGTGTGATTTGGCTCAAGTGTGTACATTTACATTTCTGGGCAGAATCACCTTGTGTCTTAAGATAGACTTAATGTTCTGAGGCAAAATATGTGCATTGACTGGTTTTGAAAAATCATTTGACACATTATTTTTGGTAACTGTAACACCCCCAAATTGGGTCGCAGTGGAATAAGGGTCCGGGGCGTGTTACTTCTCAGATCAATAACACAAGTTATATAATTGAACGACCAATTTAAAAGTCGTTAAAACTTGATGCATTGATTTAACAAATGTTTACAAAGCCTCGAAGCTTCACAATTGTTTACTTGTTATTATTACAAAGATTTCCAACCCATAACAGATATACAAAATGTAATGCGACTAAAAAATCCCATTAATGCATACATCCAAAATATAACACCAATGTATTCACCTTTTCACCCCGTGAACCTAGATGATCTCCTGAAAAAAGTTGCATTTAAAACGTCACATAACGTTTGGTAAATTTCATTAGGTATATGTAAATGTATAAGCAGGAACTTGCAAGACTTTCCACCAAGATAATTCAATAGATGCAATACCATCAAAAATGTATATATATGTTTTTCCTAAGCTAATAGACACCGAAGCTCGACATAAATTAATAAATAAAAAATATGCCTTCCTTGCGTGTGACGATGTTTCAAACCATACACATCCAAACTGACATGAATACCACTTTCGTTTCTTAGTGATAGCTAGTCACCCGAACGGAGGAGGGTCATCCTAAATAGATCTAATCGCTAATCATTCCGCTCTCACAATTCAGTAATTGACAGTTCATTATTCATGGGCCATAGTGGTTATAGCCTACTTAGCAAAACCGTAATCATGATAAAATGTACACCTTGCGTCCAATTTGTAAAACATGCATGATGTTTCTCAGCCCAAACTTGTAAATCAATAATTGTAAAACATAGGTTTCATGAACCACCTTGAGTGAGTAAATTGATAAAAAATATCCCAAAAAAAAACCAGCGTACACGCTAATCCCAAATGCAAACTATTAATAAAGGTCGAATCAGTATTCAAGTACATTGTCTAACAATACCAAATTAATAAATCCTATATATTATCACGTACTATCGTCTCGGCTACATTAATTTAAAGAGGTCATGACATGACATACGAGGGAGCTAGGACAACTTTAAATCGAATCCAACAGCTCGTCCACTAGCACGCCATCCGAAGAAGCCTCATTATGAAATTCCCTAGTAATATAGCACTTTGATAACTAATAACATATATATTTCTATATAGCTATATCACCATCTAATCGTTTAAGTGAAATCGTATTTATAAAGTAAAAACGTTTATAATTACGCCTTTAGCAAAAATGACATAACTTTTGTCTTTTAAAAGCCTTTCTCACGGTTCTACCGCCATGGCGCACTCTTGCTTTTTGTATTAAGACGAGTGATCATAATATTTCATTTTTAAGTTTCCGAGATTCTATTGTAAATAGTGTTTTACTGTTCATTACAGATTACAACTTATTAAGGCAAAACCCGTAAATGTCGTATCTTATTCGTTATAGCTCCGTTTTTAGCGATTCTTTTGAAACACGTTCTCGTAATTGAAAGTTTTATCATATTATTGATGTTTTAAAAATATAATTTTCTGTGGTGAATAGTAACTTTTATAAAAATTGTTTTATAAAAGTATTTAATGTCGTAAACTCGTAACTAGCGTATCTTCTTCCGTATATAAAATCCGATTTCGAGTTTCATATCATTCTGGAATCCTTATTGAGGATGTACTATCTTTTTAAAACCAAATATGGTTGTTAACACATTTCGAACCAAATCAGAAAGATTAAAAGGTGTGATTAAATAAATGTTTTAAGCTTGATTTTTTATATCATTAAGCTTCAACACCTTGTTACAACTACTTTACAATACTTATATCTTATGTCTTACATATATAAAGTCCATTAGGTCATGTTTTGTCCAAAGAGTAAACAAGATAACATGATTAACATAGCTGATTTACACTATTTTCACTTGAACTTATAAAGGTATACATTACAACCCTAAATTTGTTCATATACAGTTTAAACTTAACCAATGGTGAACAAGAAGTTACAATTCCGATTTTTAAGCATCATAATACATCCTATTAACATGTAAATAAGTTCACAAAACATGATCATAGTAAAAATCTCTTTCCACATATTCAAAAGTTCATAAATGGTGATTTAGGCTAATAGATCAATGACACATAACAATCTTCGTTATGAATGATTAAGCATTTAATAACCTTGTGTGGATGAGTAGAGCAATAATAACATCACACCCTGGTGATTTAAACCCATAGCTAGTAAATATAAAGATGAAACCTCAATTTTCCCATGTAAACCCTAGCTTCTTTTTCTTGCTTCCTTCCTTGCAAATGGTTAACCAAGCCTTGAAACCACCTTAAGTATCTTAAGATATATGTGTGATTCTTGTAATATGTGGAAGAAAAGTTTGGTATGGATTGTATATGATCTTGATTTTGTGAGCCGTGGGCATGTATGACTAGCAAAGAGAGTTTGAATTTGTTTACACTTTGGAAAATGAAAGATGTGTGTTTACTTGCTTAGCTAAGGCCTTATATAGATTTAAGACTAATCCAAGGCCTTCAAGGAAGGTTCCTAGGGTAAGCAGTCAAGTGGTAACAAAGGTGTAAGGCTTTGTTCCCTTGATATTTGCCAAACCTTGATATTTAGGGCAAGTAACATGCACCTAGATATCTGTTGGCCCTATCTTCACCAAATCCGGCCCTAGTGACTCATATATGATGATATGTTGATTATTTTGTGTATTGGGTATAATCGTGGATATTTGTTTAAGCGTAGATAGGTTTTGGTGCTTCCGGGAATGCCGAAACGCATTTTATTGCGAAACGTAAGCATTTTACGTAACCAATAAAAATAAGATGAACAAAGTTAATAATTAACCTCAAAATAATCACGTAAGCCTTGCTTGATGTAAACGTTTAATTGTTTAATGCCCGTTTACATTGAATGATCATTTTTAGTTTACGCGATTTAGCTTAACGATTACGATTTAAGAGCAAACGCGTAAAACCCTAAAAATAAATTGTGAATTACATAATGTCGTACAATGACCTAAAACATGAGGTGTTATAGTCTTCCCCTGTTAAATGAGCCTTGTCCTCAAGGCTTATGACACGGTACTTGACGACGGTGCGATCTTGGTGAAAAGGTGTAGATATTTCTTCCTGAATTGATCTTCCTGTTCCCATGTAAACTCAGGACCTCGCCTAGAGTTCCATCGAACCTTGACAATTAGGACACGGCTTCGCCTCAATTGTTTGACTTCGTGATCCATGATTTCTATAGGCTCTTCAACAAAATGGAGCTTGTCATCCACTTGGAGTCCTTCCAACGGAACGACTAATGGATCGTCAGAATAACATTTCTTCAAGTTGGATAAAATGAAATGTATGTAACCCTAGCTTACTCTGAGGAAAGCTCAAGCTTGTAAGCAACGGCTCTAACCTTTTTCAACACCTTGAAAGGTCTGACATATCTGGGGTTTAACTTCCCCCGTTTGCCAAAACGTACGACCCCTTTCCAAGGCGAAACCTTAAGCATAACTTTATCTCCAACTTGAAACTCCATCGGTTTACGCTTTAAGTCGGCGTAGCTCTTTTGTCATCGCAGAGCGTTTGAATCCTTTGTTTGATCTGGATGATCCTCTCCGTTGTTTCTTGCACTAATTCTGGACCAGTGAGTTGAACTTGTCCAACCTCGGCCCAACACACGGGTGAACGACACTTTCGACCATAAAGTGCTTCAAAACGTGCAGACCTTAATGCTAATCAAGTATAACTATATATTGTAGGAGAAACTCGACTAATGGAAAATTTTAACCCAACCATTTCCAAAGTCGATTACCAAGCACGTAATCATATCTCGAGAGTTTGGATGGTTCTCAAGCACTCGATCGCTTTTTCCGTCGGTTTTGCAAATATATGCAGTACATATATCCAAACGTGTACCAACAGCCTTCTGAAGAGACTTCCAAAATTTGATGCGAACCGGAGGATCACGATCACAGACAAAATTGAGACAAGGTATTCCAATGCTTCGTGACTTCCTCCATAGTACAAATGTTCTTGCCATTATTTATTCGCATGTGGATCTGTTTCCCTCATATGGCATAAAAAATGGCAGACTTTGTAAGGTCGGTCAACGATCACCCAAATATGGTCATAACCTTGTGACGACTTAGGAAGCTTCGTGACAAAATCCATCGTGATGTTGTCCCACTTCCATTGAGGTATCTCGGGCTGCACTAACAAACCCGATGGTCTCTAATGTTCGGCCTTGACCTTAGCACAGGTCAAACATTTGCTAACATAGGTGCGATGTTGGCTTTCATATTGGGCCACCAGTATAGTTTCTTCATATCCTGTACATCTTGTCAGAACCCAAATGAATAAGTATTTTAGACATGTGGGACTATTCCCCCCCCATTTGGGGGCATTTTGAAAAAAAAAAAAAAAAATCACAGTCCTTAAGATCGCCATATAAACAATGGTAACCAACTCCTGCCAATATAAGCACATAGTTCCATCCGCTACGTGTTCCTACTTTTTCCGTTCTAAGTTTCTCCGGATCTTTTGAATTCTTAACCAACATACCTGTAACATCCTCCTTCTTGATGTTCTCCGGCTTTCGTGATTCAGTCTGAGCTTTCAAGATTTGTTTAGAAAGATCAAAGCCAATAGTCATCACTAAGGCCCAAACCCTTAGTGGTTCTCGTTCCTTCCTGCTCAGAGCATCAGCAACAACATTCGCCTTCCCTGGGTGATAACAATTTCGCAATCGTAATCACTCAGCAACTCTAACCAGCGACGTTGCCTCATATTTAATTCCTTCTGATCACTGAATGTGTTGTAAACTCTTGTGATCAGTGAACACCGTGCACTTGGTTCCGTACAGATAGTGCCTCCAAATCTTTAGAGCGAACACTACTGCCCACAAGTTCAATAATCTATGAAGTCCGTATAGTTCTTTTCATGAATTTTTAACTGGCGTGATGCATAAGAAATCACCTTTTCTCTTGCATCAACACAGCTCCAAACCCTTCATTGAACCATGTCGCAGTATGCGATGAAATCTCGCTTCTCATAAGATAAGGCAGAAACAAGATCGGATGCACTGCATAGACTTCTGCTTCAACAGTTTGAAAGCTGCTTCTTGTTTTATGCGCCCCAATCAACTTGACACTTTTTGGGTTAGTTTGGTCATATGACCTTGGCGATCTTTGAAAACCCTTCGATGAATCTTCTATAAAGCCGGCAAGGCCAAAAAGAACTGGCGAATCCTCTGTTGGTGTTTAGGAGACGCCCAATCTATGATAGATTCAATCTTGGAGGGTCAACTTAAAATACCCTATCGACAGTCAATCACGTGCCCAAGATTGTACCCTGGAGATCCAATTCACACTTGGAAACTTGGCGTACATTCTTACATTCCTTAAGAAATTTCAAGATCTGCAAAGGTGTCTTCATGGTCCTTCTTACTTTGGAGTAGATTAAAAATGTCCATCGATGAAGACAAGTTAACAAACTTCCAGATTGTTTACACACACAATCAATAAGTCCATGAACACGGCCGGTGCATTAGTCCAAACCAAAAGGCATGAATGGAATTCATAGTGACCGTATCGAGTCCTGAATCAGTCTTGGAAGTCTTCATCGCTGAACTCTCAACTGGTGATACCCTGACCTCAGATCGATCTTTTAATAAATACTCGACCCTTGCAGATGGTCGAATAGGTCATCGATCCTTAGGAGTGGGTAGCGGTTCTTCACTGTCAGTTTGTTTAATTCCCTGTAATCAATGCACATCCGGAAAGACCCATCTTTCTTCTTTACAAACAGAACCGAAGCTCCCCAAGGTGAGGAACTTGGTCTTATGAAACCTTTGTCCGTAAGTTCCTGTAGTTTGCTCCGCTAGTTCCTCAATTTTCTAACGGTGCTAATCATATGGGTGCCTCTAGCTAACAGGGTAGCACCAGGTACCAAATCGATTCGAAACTCCACTTGTCGAGTGGACGGTATACCCGGCAAGTCCTCAAGAAAAACTTCAGGAAATTTTTGAACAACTGGCACATCTTCAAGTCGTTTCCCCTTTGACTTGTCTTCGTCTTTGGTTGCGGTGATATTTGCTAAGATACATGAAATATGATACCCTTCGTTAAATACTCATGAGCTTATACATGAGATTGATGTTTAATCGGGTCCCCTGTGTTCATTGCTGCTAAATCCGTCACCGTCGAACGAATAAAATTTCGTCTCCAAAGTGAATACGAATGATTCTTTTTCCGTACAATAATGAAACTGGCATGATACTTTGTCAACCAATCCAAACAATTATCACGTCAAAACTACCTAGTTCACGGGCATTAGGTCTATGTTGAAAGATGATTTAGAAGTTTTAACGTACAACCCCGAATAATAGTGTTTTTACCCCCAACAATTCGCACCGTACGGCTAGTTCGCATTAAAATCATGATCAATGCAATTGAGTGATAAGAAATGCAATTTCGAGAGCTAAATGAATAGATACAAACCTCCTATCCGGGCACTGTATCAAATAAATAGATCCATATCGTTGTTTTAGGAGAAACTACCTCCGCGACGACATGTTTGTCCTGTTTGCCCCTGCATTGCCCTACTGCAATACACCTTTGCCTGAGCCCTGGCATTTCAACCCGATTTAAACCCCGGTTGTTGTTGTTCTTCAATTTTTGGGACATTCCTTCTTGAAATGCCCTTAGATCAACACATTCAATAACAAATCGTTGTCCCTCTGATTAGCCCTATGTTGACAGTTGGGGATTCCTGCAGTCACGAATAAATGACCAAATCGTTGCACTTGAGGCATTTAGAGCACAAGGACCGTCGTAAGTGATAGGTACATTTGTAAACACAAGAGTCCAAGAGTCCTTCGTATGGTCTACACAGTCATCCATTTTCCAGCGTATAAGCTTCCCTTCCAGTGTTGTTTTCTCTTGTTTGGTTGCTAGATTCTAGGTTGTTTCTTCTGGCGGTGTCATCAGACTTTCTTGTGTTGTCAGGCCCTGACGTTCAGTTAAAAGCGAACCCAAGTGTTGATCTTCTTGTCCATGAGTTTAGTGACGAACTCAAATGGCAATCCTGCATATTATTTTGGCATAGTTGTCATACTACACTGCCATTGATCGAGTCGGCAAGCACCGACATATTTTCTCGCTTTGCTATTTCTTCCAGAAACATTTGAACGCACATTAGTGCCAGTTTCTTGGAAACGTTGGCTATAGTTACCACAAACGTACCCTTCACCTTTAAATTTTAATTATATATATATTTATTTCTCCCCTCTCCACCCCCCCTCGTCCCCCCCCCCACCCCCCACTCGCCATTCTACCCCCCCTCCCCCCCCTTTTTCCCCCTACCGCTTCTACCCCCCCCCCCCTCCTTCCATCCCCCCCCCCCCCCTCCCCCATTCGGCCCCGCCCCCACTTATATTACCCCACCGCCCCCCCCTCCCCCCCCCCCCCACCTCCCCCCCTCGCCCCCCCCCCACCACCCCGCCTCCCCCCCACGTCCTACCCCCTCTTCCCACCTTCCCCCCCCTCCCCCCCTCCCCTCTCCCCGCCCCCTAAAATGTATATTTTATTAATAAATAAATATATTAATTAATTTATTATATTTATTTAATTATAAATATATAGAATGATTTTTTAATATAAATTAAATAAATTTTAAATTAATAATAATATATAATATAATTTATTTATTAAATTTATTGTTTACCCCACTTTTTCCCCCCCCCCCCCCACCCCCCCCTTCTTCCCCCCCCTCCACCCCCCTCCCCCCACCTCCTTTTGTCCCCCCCCCCCCTTACCCCCCACCCCCCACCCCCCCCCCCCCCCCCCCTTACCCCCCCCCCCCCCCAACCCCCTCCCCACCACTTCCCCCCCAAACGCAATCCACCCCCCTCACCACTCCTTTTACACTACTCCCCTCCCCCCCCCCCCTTAAATCAATATATTTAAATATTAAATGTTTAATATAATAAATTATTATTAATTTTCAATATTTATTTTATAATAAAATTCAAATTATATTTATATTAATAAATATTATATTATGATTAAATTAATAAATATTAATTATAATTAATAATTATTTATATATTATAAATATATATTTTTTAATATATAAATAAATATTTTTATATAATTAAATAATTTTTAAATTATGAATATATGTTTTATATGTAAATATTAATAATTTTTTTTATAATTTTATAATTAATATATATATAAATCATAAACTAATATAATTTTAAATTAATATATGTATTAATAATATAATTAAATATTAATAATATAAATTAAATGAATTATTTATTAATAATCATTATAATTTTTTTATTTCACCCCCCCCCCCACCTTCCTTTTTCCCCCTCCCCCCCCTTCCCCTCCTCGCCCCGCTTCCCCCCCCCTAATGTTAAAATAACTCCACCCCCCCCCCACCCCCCCCCATCCCCCCCCCTTATTATTTAAACCCTCCCCTCCCACCCCCCCCCCCCCCTTCAAATTTTGACTTATCAAAAATTATGATAAATAAAAATTTAATAATTATTTTTCATTTTAAAAATAATATAACATATTTCTCACCCCCGTGTTTTTACCCCCCCACGGTAAAATATAATTATTATTCCACATTTCAACTCTGCTTCTAATTTTGCCCCTTGGGCAGATTTGTCTGTCATCAATCTTTTCAGAATCCGTCCATGGCATTGCATGGGTATCTTCATGATAGAGTCTTAAGTGGGAGTTCCACATGTAAGAGCATTTCCTTGCGTACACGTAGGCAAATTTTGACCTGTTCATGCTACCTGTACAAGTTGCTATATTCTATAGAACAGACTCCATCTTTCGGAACCACAGAGTGAGTCCAACAATCCTCAGTACCCTGAAGTTTAAGGGTGGATTTTAGGAAGTCTGGGAGGATGCAGATTCACAGAGCAACTTGCACAGCCTTCTTACACCTTTCCTGAAGTATGCTATCAACGCCATTACTGTTACAACACGTGCTGCCAGTGCAGCAGTAACGCCTTTCGTCAATCATTGCCCTGTATTGTTGGACATTGTGACAGATGTATGGTAAATGAGTGTCTGTGACTGGTGTTGGTGTAGCACCAGGGTTTAACCGTCGTGGTCCTTCTCTTTGGAGCAATTTCTTTAAATCACAAGAAAACATAAATACCCTTTAGATTCATAAAATCATAACTATGACAATAACATATACACATGAAATAAAATAGATCACAATCACACAAGTGAAATTACAACTACTTTTGAAATTTACCATGGTATAACCAAATCGACATTCATTTATAATAAATTTGATTTCATAGATAACATAATCCATCCATTTCATACATAACTTGGAAAAACATACATGATCTATTTGGTACACAATGATTCCCTATCGCTAGGTTACAAAATGAAAATTAACCTAGAGCCCTACTAGCCGGGAGTTACCCGTAATACTTAGTAGGCTATACAACATAGCTAAACAAAAGACAAAAGATCTATACAGGATAGCTAATCAAAACAAAAGATCTATACCGCCTGTTAGCTGGAGTAAACCTATAAAAACTTACAGACCCTATATAGTAAACTCAACAGAACCAAAATCTAGGAACAACTACCAGCCATCTCCCTGTAGCATCATGTTGTTCCGGACCTTGTGCCGGACCTTTTGCGGGTCCATGCTGCCTCTGAAACTCGACCATCTGTGTCTGTAGTCCTTTCAGCAACCTCAATGTCTTAGTCAACTGAACCTGTCTCTTGTGGTCTGATGCCAACAACTCTGAAATCACCCTCTGTCTCCTGTGATCTGCTGACTGTAACTCTGAAATCAATGCGCTCTGCGCCACTACCGTAGTACATAATGACATAACATCTGAACGTGCATAGTCGCTAGCATCCATGGATAGCCCCCAAGCCTCACGAGCCATCTTAGCCTCTTTTTCTATCATTACTGCTAAACGACGATGAACAGGCCTATCCCTATACAACAAGTTGACTCGGCCTCTCAGTTGAGACCGGTCATCTTGAGCATCTTCCATAATACCATACATGTTGGTAGTCTCCTGCTCAACAATGGTAGCAAGATCGGTAACCCTCTGATTGACCCCTCTAAGGTGGTCGGTGTAATCTCATCGATGGCTCCTACCAGATCATCCCATGTATCCGTAATATCATAGTCTAACTCCCTAGACGTCGAACATCTAGGAGGGACATCAACCATATCGACAAATCCATAAAGGTCATCCCTCGCTATGGAATAAGGGTCATCCTTCTCTATGGCAGGTTTATCCTGCCTAGCAGCACCGGCTGCTGAACTCTCCCCGACCTCATGACTAGAGGTGGGAGAAGCAAAACGCACCCTCTTCCGAAGCAATAAACAACTCTCGGGAATCTCAATATTATAGGGCTATTGGGTGTGGTGATGGTATAGTAATGGTGGTATAGAATCCTGGTAATGGAGATGATAGAGGAGTAAGTGGTGATAGGTAGTGGGGTGGTTAAGGCAAGAAGTCTCTCGACCCCTCTCCCTATAGGAAGTTGATATGGGATGGCTCAACCGATAGATATCCTGGCAGTCATAACAATGTACAGGTGGGACAGAGTCGAACCTGTAGCTGGGTGCTCCTCGTGTCCCTCGTCCACTGTCCTCTTCCTCATACCTGATCATCATCATCATCCCTATCAGTAGGGTAGTCAGCTGGATCCTCCTCGGGATCCTCATACGTCCTCCTCTCTCCGGCTCCATCCTCCAAATCAGACACAGGAACAATCCGGTGAATCTGTTAGTGGGGTGAGGCAACTGCAGCTGTAGTACGGCTGCTCCTAGGCCGAGAGTATCTCATCCTCCTGTGGCATGTACTTAGGGTACATCGGCTCAGGAACAAAGTCCAGTGGGGGAGGTGACTGCGGCTCCTCGGGGCCAGGTATGTAGTCAGGCGATGGTGGAACCTCAGGGCCAGGTATGTAGTCAGGCGATGGTGGAACCTCAGGGCCAGGTATGTAGTCAGGCGATGGTGGAACCTCGAGGCCAGGTATGTAGTCAGGTGATGGTGGAACCTGATAAGCGCCATTATGTAAGCATATGGGTCCTTCTGGATAATGGTGGGATCCATCACGACTCCTGTGAACCAATATCTGAATCGTCCTAACCAAAAAGGATACTGATGGTATGTAACTGTAAGAATGCTCAAATCAGACATTTAATATCTGAAATCAAAATTAGCTTATATAATTATGCTAATATAAGACTCTTATAGTAATATACATTTATATTATAACACATGTATCAATCATGAATATCAATCATGCCTGCATCTAGCCTAACCGACTAGTGCCACAATTAGTGTAAGTATGTCCCGTGAAAACTCCCTTTAGTATGAAATGCAATGTTTGAAAACTGGTTATAGTCCAGCAAAACATTTGACCTGGTTCTCTATAACCTTGCTGCTTGACAACCAATCTGTAACACCGCCTAAAATGAGGTGAAGCATCTAATGGCACAAAATTTGGGTCTGCTACAGAATAAGGTCCGGGGCGTGTTACTATCTCAGATAAATAACACAAGATAAATAAGAACGACCAAAAAGTCGTTTAAAACTGATACATTGTGATTTAAAAAGTAATGTGTTACAAAAAGCCGAATCTTAATTTATTTACTTGTTATTATATACAAAGATTTCCAAGCCCATAACATATATACAAATTAATGCGACTAAATTCTTAATGCATGACTTCAAATATAACCACCAATTTATCCTTACGCACCTCATGCATAAATGACCTCCTAGAAAAACATTGCATTTAAAAATACAACAAAAGAGTGGTGAATTTCATAGGTTTAATGTAAATGTATATGCAGACACCGCAAGACTTTCCCCGTGATAATGCAACAGATGCAGACATCGAACAAAATGCATTACACCGTTTGCCTAAGCTCAAGACACTGAAGCACGACAAAATAGAATACAATTATAAGATATTGCCTACATTGCCCGAGATGATGCTCAAACCCCTAACATCCCGTCTCTGACATGATATACGTTCTTTCTAGTGATAGCTAGTCACAACCGAACTGGGAGGTCAATCCCAATAGATCTATCTATAATCAGATTCGCAGCTCACATCCAGTAATTGACAGTTCATGATATCATGGGCATAGTGAGTTATCGCTACATAGGCAACACGTAATCATGATAAAATGACACTTCATCCAATTTGTAAAACATGCATATGTTCTCACACCCAAAAACCTTGTAAATCAATAATTGTAAACATAGGGCTATGAACTCTCCTGGAGTGATAAACTGATAACAAAATATCCAGTAAAAACCGCTCACGCTAACACCCAATGCAACCTAGTTAATAATAGGTTTGAATCCGTATTCAAGAGTTACGTTGTCTAACACAACCAATAAATAACCTATATAGTTAATCATCGTACTATCGATTCGGGCAATCATAAATGTTAAGAGGTCAGTGACATGACTAAACGAGGAGTCTAGGAGACACTTTAAAATCTCGTAAATCCAACAACATCTGTCAATACGCCATCCGAAGAACCCTCATTATAAATCACCCTAGTAATATAGACACTTTGATAACTAATAACATATATATGTATATATATATATATATATATATATATAAAATATATATAAAATATACGTAAAATATATATTTAATTGTTTTAAATGATATTATATATATATAATATATATAGCTATATCACCATCTAATCGTTTAAAAGTAAATCGTAATTATAAAGTAAAAACTTTATAATACGTCTGAGTAAAAATGACATAACCTTTGTCGTTTCTTAAGTCCGTTTCTCGCGATTTCATACGCCACAAAGCTTCGTATTAAGACGAGTGATCATAAAATCATATTTTTTTAAAGTTTTTAAGATTCTGTGATGCATAGGTTTTTATTTTCATACACAGCTATATAACATTTATACGTTTAATTAACGTAAAACCCGATTTTGTCGTATCTTATCGTATAGCTCCGTTTTTTAGCGATTCTTCGAACCGTTCTTCGTAATTAGAATCTTATCTTATTATTGATGTTTATAAAGTATATTGTGTAACTGCCATTAATATAACTTTTTATAAAATTTGTTATTTTATTTTTTTTGTGTTTGTTTTTTTGTTTTTTTATCTTTTTTTTTTATTTTTTTTTTTTTTTTGTTTATAAGTAATTAGCGTCCGTAAACTCGTATCGAGCTATCTTCTTCGTTATAATTCGGATTTTCGAGTTTTCTTACATTTTGGAATCCTAAAGATGTACTATATTTATGAAACCATAAAAAGGGCAATTTAAGAAATACAGACCAAAACAGAAGGCTTGATGGTCTTGTAGATTTAGACATGATTTAAGCTTGAATTTTAGACATAATTAGCTTCAACACTATTACAACTACTCACAACATTTCTATCTTATGTTTGACATATATAAAAATCATTAGGTCATACATAGCTCAGAATATCCAAGATACCAAGTTTAACAGTCATTTACACATTTTCATTTGCAACTTATTAAGTAAATCATTAAAACCCTAATTTGCACTTATACATGTTAATACTTAACCAACGTGTTAAAACACTTATACATTCGTTTTAACATAATATTATCATCCATATGACATGTAAATAAGTGTTAAAACAAAAAAAAAAAACAAATAAAACCAAAAAAAAAATGATCATAAGTAAAAAAATTCATGTTTACATATACAAAAAGTACCCTAAATGGTGATTTAGCTAAATATAACATATGAACACATAAAATCTTAGTTATGAAATGATTAACCCTTATATATAACCTTGCTTGGATGATTAGAGAAGAGAATAACAATCACACCCTTGTGATTAACAACATTGGCTTGAAAATATAAGGTGAAAACCCTAATTTTCCCAAGTAAACCCTTTCTTCCTTTTCTTGATTCCTTCCTTGCAAATGGTTAACCAACTCTTGAATCCTTCTTAGAATACCTTAGATATGATGTGTGTATGCTTGTATAATGATAGAAAATCAAGCAATGGATTGGGTATTTATATGATTTTGAGCCGTGGGGTAGTAAAGAAGAAATGGGAGAGTTTTTGTGATTTCACACTTTTGATATGAACTCTATGTGTTAGTTGCTAGCTTTTATAGTGAAAATATCTAAGTAACTCAACCATGGTTACTTACTAACCCTTGTGTAAGAGCCCATAGGTGGGGGGGGGAGTGGGTTCTTACAAGGTGTAAGTGTTTGGTTCCCTAAAATGGGAATCATCCCATGAATTCAAGGAAGGTACTTTGGACTAGATATTTTTCTTGGTCCTATCTCTTTATATCCGGCCACATACACATATTAGGATAGTATTTTTGTAACTTTTGAGTATTGGGTATAATTTTGGGTATTTGTTTAAGCGTAGAATAAGTTTTAGTGCTTCCGGGAATGCCGAAACGCATTTTATCGTGAAACGTAAGCATTTTACATAGCCAAAAAAAATAAGATGAACAAAATTATTAATTATCCTCATAATAATCATTTAACACTTGCTTGATGTAAACGTTTAATCGTTTGATGCCCGTATATGAACTGATCATTTTTTAGTTTACCGATTTAGCTAACGTTTTAACGATTTATAAAGCACACAGCGTAAACCTTAAAATATAAATTGGTGAATTCCATAATGTCGTACAATGACCTAAAACACGAGGTGTTATAAATATGATCCAACGGCACAGGATTATCCTCCAATGATTGGAAGAATGGATGGCAGAGATTGATGGGAGTGTGGGTAGACCTCAAGAGGCTAGAAGGTTCACTAAGAGGCTATAAATAGCCACACATTTCACACACACACACGGGGGAGTTAGCTTTTTTAATTTTTTTAGCTTAATTTAGTTTAGCTTATGAAATTTTCATGTATTTTCTTTAAATTCCTATTGTAATCTCTTTCCAGTAATGTAACAAGCTTTTAGTAAATGAAATTCAGTCTTCTTTTAATAAAATTGTTATAATTCTCATTAGCTCTCGTGGTTCTCATGTTAATGGACCTCATAAGCTCTCAATAAAGCTCTTATTAGCTCTCTAAAAGTCTCAAGCTAGATTGGAGCTTAATTCATCTTATTAATCTACTTAAATAAATTAAAATCCAGCTATTAACCTTGATAATTGGACTTATTAAGCTTATGGAAGGGGATTCAATAATGGAAGTGATCCCAAGGACTTTACTGGCTTATCCTAGGATAAGCCAGAGCTGTTGATAAGCTCTATAAGCACTTAGCTTCTGTTTAGCTGAAGCCTCTAGTAAGTTCTCATTTAATTTCCTTTGTTCTTCAATATATAGCTTAATAATTGCTTATTAGTGTAGATCGCTTATGTTTTAATCTAGATTGCATATTTGTGCTTATAATTATCTTCTTTTGTGCTATACTTATAAAGTTTCATCTGTTTTTAGCTAGCTCTAAAATTTCATATTACTTGGTCTTAAAATTACTATAAAGCCAAAAAAAAAAAAAAATAGGGTTTTTAGCTTAGCTTTAGACTCGTAATTCTCGCTTAAATCGAGTGTGTATTATGCTTATTAGTCTTGTTATAAGCATAGTTTATCTGGTATTAAGGTCTTAGTTTTCTCTAGATTCTCATTTCATAACTTAAGTAAAATCGATCAAATCTATAGGGTGTTTTGGATTAGATATATGTTGACCTTCAAAAGTCCCAACTTAAAACTTTGAAAATTTTTCTTTGTGATTATTTGATCATCATAAATTGATTAAGAATTTTGAGCAGGTTTCTTCTCTAGATTAGATTGAGCTGTAAATTCCTTTATGGCTTAATATTTTTTTGCAGTCTGCTACCGATGGGACGTTTTTTTCAACTTTCTTTTGCTTGCTAAAATTTTAATCCAAGCCTCTTAAGCTTGGTAAGTGGTTGCATTGTGTTCAAGCACACTCAAATCGAGTTGCGAGTAATGGCAGGTTGTCCCCTAGGATACCTTACATTGGTGTTTTGCCCTATATCATGTGCATATCAGTAGTAGTAACTAAAGTTACTACAGCTGTCCTTTAAGCTTTTGTACTAACTAGTGTTTGTAGCTTTTAGGATCTAAATTTCAGTAGGATTATAGATTTCACATAGCTTAATATAGATTAGAACTTGTTTTTCATTTCTAGCTTATTTCTTAGGATACTTTGGCTTTTAAAAGTTCATAAAAGTTTCAAAAAGCCAAAAACAGTAGTATTAGTAATTATTTAGGGTGTATGGTTACCATTAATGCAATGGATCTTGGAAAAATTGATTTTCTAGCTTTTAGTTCTTGTTTTTATAACTTAGATTAATAGTTTATAAGTAGGTGGTTAAATTCCATAACTCTACTATGTCTTTGACGTTTATATGCATTTTAGCTTATTGGATTTCTGAGCTTTAAGTTTCTTTTCTCTGAGCTTAGGCTGAATTCTATAATCAAAATTTAGATAGCTTAAAGTGTTTTTTAGTTATGGGTAGCTTGTCAATATTACTTATTACATCTAAGCTAGCTATAATAGTTTTTGTTTTAAATTGAGCTTATATGAAATTGCGCAAGTGTTTTTAGTGAAAAATACGTTTTTAAGCCTTTTAAAGGCTACTTTCTGAGACAGCTTCTCTATAAGCTCTTTTAGAGCTTATTTTTGAGATTCAGTTTACACTCCTTTTATTAAAAGTTCTTAAAAATGTGTGTTCTATAAGTTTTAGCTTTTGGTTTTGAAAAAAAAAAAAATAAAAAAATCAAAAAGGGTGTTGCCAGACCCTGAACCCACGACCTCAAGCACACAACACAACATGTTTAACCACTTCTGTCTTCAATAGCTCATCCATTCCACTTCTCTCCACATTATAATCCTAGTACACATTTCAGTTTACTTTTAACTAATAACCGTAGCTTATTATAGCTAATTTAGGACTTTTATGTGTTAAGTTGTCTTTTTCTTTTATTTTATTCCTTTAATCTTTGTGTAGGTGTTAGGAATTTTTCCTGAATTTTTCAACAATTTTCTATTAAGTAATTTTTTTTATCATATTTTCTAAATTTTTAATTTTCAAAAAATCATAAAAAATAGAAAAAAGTTCAGAAAATACAAAAAAATAGTTTTGTTTATAAAAATTTACTTTTAGTTTCCTATTCAGAAAAATCGTTATACATTTTTAGATTTTATTTCATTTCAGACTTTTATTATTTTAATTTTAAAAAATAGGATTCAAATTTTAAAATAGTTAAAAATAGTCTCTGAGTTTTTTATGATTATTTTCGACTTTTCTAAGTTTAAAATCATTTTTCTTATTTTTTAGGACTAATTTTTGCTATTTTTAGGATTTTAATTCATTAAAATAAGTTTTTAATTCATAATAAATTCAAAAAAATCAAAAAAACTTTTCTTTTTTCCTAAAAGTTTTTATTAGTCTTATTTAAGGTTTAGAAAATTTTGTTTTGCATTTTAAGAGTTAGATTTTGCTTAATTTGCTTTATTGTCGCGTTTTATTTGCTCCCGTTAATTGCTTAGTGTTTAATTGTTTTTAATTGCTAGTTTTTAATTGTTTCTTTTAATTGGTAGATATAGATAATCAAATCAATCTTTGTATCCCATTCAAATCATTATCCAAGCATCAATTGTGGTATCATTTTCATAAGTCATTGGGGAAACGACTCGGGGAATCATACTTCCCGGTTAAGATACGAATTATATTATATTATATATATTTTGAAGAGTTTCCTTTTCACCTTTGTCCTCAAGGGTAGATTGGTAATTTTCCATAGTATTATATATATATACTACAATATATATATATATATATATATATATATATATATAATTATATATATATATATATATATATATATTTAACGTTACCAATTACGTGTAGTAATATCCATGACAACTGATACAAGTATCTGTTGAGAGATACTTGAATGCGGTAAAGTATGCATTGCAATCACTGAAAGGGTCCCTTGATTGACTGTCTTCCAATATCCACCCAACAATATTTTTTTGTGATTTGATAGATTATGTATTGACCCAGTTTCTGCCTAAAGTTATGTGAAGGGCTTTTTTCTTTTCACCTTTTATCCATACATTTCTTTTTCATTCTTTAACCCCTTTAATGTTTACCAAGACGTCATCACTACCACCATGTTGTGATTGTTCCGGTGATAACTAGTCTTAGTCTACATTATTCCCTTATTCTCATTCATTTCTAATCATCCCTAGGACTTCTAATTCTATATATGGAATGTCCATGGGTAGATACCTCCGGTTCTAGTTGGATCATAGGACTTATACCTAACCTTAACCACCTTATGACTTCATCGATGTCGTGAGTTAATTGGTTGTTTGGTATAGTGATCGAAACCATAAAATCTTGAAAATCTATCAAAGTGTTAGATAGAAATCAAGACGTTTTAACACCTTGAGAGTTTCATTATTTTGAAATGCTCCCCCTACACATGTGCATTGATATTCGAAATGATTTCGCACATATCACACATTAACTAAAAACATGTTTGTGTTGAAAAGCCATTTGGACTGCTTCGATCATATCACACATTGACCCAGATCTTGATATTTTACTTAAAATTAATTTAATTACATTTTTTATAATTAAATTTTACATTCTTAATTTGATCACATTTTTTTGTTTGACTCATATTTTTTTTGTTCACCAGTATCTCAAATCTAGTTGATTTAAGATAATTTGTTTAAATGATAAAAGGGTAATTACGTCATTTATCACTAGTTACATGAAAAGAAAATCTTCTAACCAAACACGCACATGGATTTAGATTCCCAGGCTTTACATTTGTCCCAATTTAAAATACGACCAACTTATAAAACCTCGTATTTCAAAATTACGAACCAAACGCCCCCTTAGAGTCTTAAAGATCACATTCTTTTAGATCACATTTATCCTCCCCTTATTTTAAATATTCAAATCTACTTAATAATTGAAATACAATTTGATTAAAATTTGTTTGACATGAAAAGTTTCATGGGAGAAAAATGTGCACAAATTGCCAAAAAAAAATTTTATTGAACATTTCCTGATTGCTCCCCTTCAACAATATATGTGGGATACCAAAGATTTTTAAAACTTGACATTACAAGGAAGAATGATATGACACCACAAATATGTTGAAGACGGAGTGAGATGCCTTAGTAAATAATGTATATTATGACTTGACATTTGATATACTACATTTTAATTTCACTTGAATGTTTTTGGATACATAAAATTAACATTTATGAGATGTACCCAAAATACATTAAAGGCCTTGGTTTTTAAAAGCTTCCCCTTAAAAATTGATCCACATAAAAATTACATTTTTAGTACCACAATTTTAAGAAATTATCTGAGAAAGAGAGTGTTGAACACACAATTTTAAAGATACCACAAATAGTATTCTAGTTATTAATAAGATACCACAAATTGTATTACCACAAGATTATGACATTTACGATTCTGTTTGAAAAATTGTGTTCAACAATTGTGAAAAATCACATGATAAAGAACTTTATCTTTTTTTAGATCCTCGTCTTATACATCTTATAGCGTACGACTTTCCTAACATTAGAGGCCGAGTTACAGTCTGAAATGACTGTAAGCCATTATCATGAGCTAAAACTTTGAATGTTTTGTTATAATAGCTCAAGACCCGAGAAGATTGACATTCTCGTTGTTAGGATAAGTCATCTTAAAAGATACACTATCCTTACAATTAGGTCCGAGTTATGCACTAAAATGTACATACGTCATAGAGAAAATTAGAAAAGACATGTTTTGAAACGTTTGAACTCTTGCTTGAACTTCATTTACACACCTGTGTCAATGTTAATCAACATTTCTAGAGACGTACAATGTTATCGATTCCAAGAGACAATTCCAAAGATTCTTTTTGTATTTTTGAAGTTTTTTCTTATTTTTAAGTTTTTGTTTTTTCTAGGTTTTATATTTTTGTATTTTCTTTTATAAGTTTTATATTTTGGTATTTTTGTTTTTTAAAAATATTTACAAGTTGATGTTTGATGTATATCAAGCAGATTCGTTTGTCAAAACCTCCAGTTCTTCTAGAGTCAAAAATCTCATACTGAGTAGTATGACGAGATACTTAAACCTATCTTTAGGTAAGGCTTTAGTAAACAGGTCAGCTAACTGAGTTTCCATTCGAAAAAGAATAATTCCCGAACATATACCCTTTTCAACTGTTCCTTAAAGAAGTGAAATCTGACATCAATGTGCTTGTACAGAATTGCGGACTAGATTGCACGAGATGACTATGGCTACCTTTGAGTCACAATACATAGGTATTTTATCAAAGTGAAAGCCATAATCTGTGAGCTGAGTTTTCAACCAAAGAACTTGAGCACAACACGCAAATAGAGACACATACTCGGCTTTAGCTGTAGACATTGAAGTTCAGTCCTGCTTCTTGGACGACTAGCTGTCTATCTTATCGTCGCCTAGAAATTGTATGCCACCAGATGTGCTTTTACTTCTATCAAGACAGCCTGTATGATCCGAATATGAAAAAGCAGTTAGATTAAAACCGATGTCTTTCGAATACCAGATTCCCATGTGAATGGAATTCTTAAGGTACCAAAACATCCGTTTAACCTCCGTGAGGTGCTTCTCAGTTGGCCTCACTTGATAACGAGCACAATAACATGTTGCATGTACAATGTCCGGTCTACTTGCTGTTAAGTACATGAGTGCCCCGACCATGCTACGATATTTTGTTTGGTCAACGGGAGTTCCACTCAGATCAGCGTCTAGGGGTTTAGTAGCCATTGGAGTACCATGCTATCACATGAGGTCATACCATGCTTTTTAGGTATCTCTTGAGCATACTTAGCTTGGTTAATAAATATACTAATTGGGGATTGGTGGATTCGAATTCCTAAAAAGAATTTTAGCTCCCCCATCATAGATATTTCAAACTTTGTGCATTAGTTTTTCAAATCGTTTTGAAAGTTTTGGGTTCGTAGAACCAAAAATAATGTCATCAACGTAAATTTGCACAAGCAATATGTCTTCCCCATGTTTAGTTATGAACAGAGTTGGATCAATAGAACCTTTTGAGAATCCTTTGGATACCAGGAAGTTGGAGAGTTCATCATATCACGCTCTTGGTGCTTGTTTGAGACCATATAATGCTTTCTTGAGACGTTAAACTTGGTCAGGATGATATGGGTCAACAAATCCATCTGGCTGGTTTACGTACATTTCTTCCTTTAGAGGTCCTTAAAGAAATGCTGTCTTAACATCCATTTGGTATACTTTAAAGGATTTTTATGCAGCATACGCAATGAACAACCGGACAGCTTCTAACCGAGTAACTGGTGCAAATGACTCCTCGAAATCAATTCCTTCCTTTTGAGCGTATCCCTTAGCTACAAGACGAGCTTTGTTGCGAATTACAATATTTTCCTCATCATGTTTGTTTTTCCAGATCCACTTCATGTTAATGACATTTTTGCAGAGTGGTCTGTCGACTAATTCCCATACATCTAATCGATCAAACTGGTGAAGTTCTTCCTGCATCGCTTCAATCCATGCAGAATCAGCCATGGCTTCTTTGATGTTTTTCGGTTCAGTTCGACTCACGGTGAGTGCGAACATACACATCTCGCCATCTATTTCTAGCTGACGTCTTGTTCTAATTGATTGAGAAGGATTGCCAATGACTTGTTCTAACGAGTGATCTTTTGTCTAACGTTGTCCAAAAGAATGATGTTGATAGAATGTATGCATGTTTGACGAATCAACATGACGAGACGATGTCTCCCCTTGTTCTTGTACCGGTGTACTAAAAACGTTTACAAATTCATCTTCTTCAACTTGTGCATTTTCTTTATTGGTTTTTGCTTGATTAATGTTCTTAGTAGCAGTGACAATTGGTGCTTGAGTGGGTGCTTGACTTGTAGTTTCTGGTGTTGTTTGAATGTTTAATGGAGGTGTATCTGCAGCAACGGTTGTTGAAGTAGATGGAGTTGTGTGTTGTTGTTGACGTTGATTAGGTGCATCAACAGTAGTTACAGCGGAAGCCTTTAACACAACTGGAGTAGTTCCATTGAGTAATTCATCGAACATCAGATTAAATAGCAAATCCAACTCATTTGACGTTGTTACTATCTCAGCTGCTTAAGGAACATTTTCTTGACTTTTAGGATTGGTACTTAAATTGTTGTGTTCAAGTACCTTTGTCGGACATTGTGGAACGGGGTCAGAACTGACGTGATCTGACGCCATTTGAGGCAATTCGTCAAAGTTAACATGAATTGTTTCAACTATTATTCTTGTTCTCTTGTTAAATACCATGTAGGCTCTTGACTGAGTAGAATACCCTACAAAAATACATGCATCACCTTTTTCCTTTATTTTATCAAGATTTTCACCATCTCTGGCGATGTAGCAAAGAGTGCCAAAAATGTAAAAGAACTTAACAGACGATTTTCGACCATTGAAGATGTGGTAAGGTGTTTTCTCATGTTGAGGAATTACGTGTGAACGGTTTTGAGTAAAACATGTTGTTGTAATTGCTTCAGCCCAGAAGAACAAAGGAACTTTAGCGGCGCTTAGCATTGTTCGAGCAGCCTCAACAAGATTACGGTTTTGTCTTTCGACAACGCCGTTATGTTCAGGTATTCGAGCAGTTGACGTTTCGTGTCTTATACCCTCTTTAGGTTGACATTTCCTATTATGGACTTAGGTTTCCATTTGTATCCGGGTGGTGTAAACTTAGGATACCACCAACTGAATGTCTTACTAACTTGCTCATATATCTTCCTAATTATGTTTCTAGGTTTCTTGATGGTGGAGTCTGTTGCAACTATTTTCTTATAGGGTGTTGCAACAGATTGGTTCACAGTTTGCTTGGGTTCTCTAGTACTAATAGGCACAGCAATTGGTTGTCTAGTCCTAGAATTCACGCCATTAATATAATGTAGAACACACAAATCATGATTGTCATTCAGCACACATTTTCCACAAGTAACACAGACAAAGTTAACATTCGAGGTCTTAGCATTCAAACTGTCATTACACGCAGTTACAGACGTTTTATTATTTGAAAACTTAAAATTCCTACGGTGGTCTTCTACATCTTACTTCTTCCCTTGACTATTGTTAGGCATGAATCTATCTCCCATTCGATTGCTCTTAAGCTGTGGTCTGCTAACGCTAGTATTGGGAATTACTCATGTAGAAAAAGACACGCGTTTGTTAGTTTTCCTAATATCTTGAGGCAACTGTGGTGTTCTTGTTTGATTGGGCTCAGTGTAAACTTTATACATTCCTAGGGCAATCACATTTGTGTTCTTTAAGATTTACTTAATGTTCTGAGGCAAAATCTGTGCATTGATTGGTTTTGAAAAATCAATTGACACATTATTTTTGGTAACTGACTTTGACTTTGAAAAATCTTTCTTTCAAGAGAATCTAAAAAAATAGCCGGTTTCCCTAAAACTGATTGTTTTTTACTTTTAAAAGCATTCGGTTGTCGAATAACTGATGATTTTTCAAAATTAGTTTCCACAGATTTTCCTTTCATCTTTTCAATGAGTTTCTTCAACTCACTTATTGCAATTCCTTTGTCTTGTAATTGAGCTTTCAAGTCTTGAATTTCAAAGTATTGTTCACGTTCTTTCAGAAATTCCTTTGACTGATTTTCTTTGAAAGATTTGTCATTTTTTATCTTTTCTTTGCACTGTTGTAAATCAAGTTCAAGATTAATCGCATGTTTCTGAAGTGCTTCAAAACTCTTTGACATTGTTCTACTTTTTGAAAGCTCTTTTTCAAGATGTTCACATTTTTCCAAAGTTTCCAAATAATCACATTGCAAATTAGTAACTTCATCCAGATCAGTGTACACACCAAGTATTGCATTCATGTGATCAGCATAATAATATTCCCTTGAAAGTCTGTCGATTTCATTCAAAAACTGTGTTTTTTGAGTTTCCAGTTGAGATTTGAGAGTGTCTACTTCATGTTCAAGAGAATTAAAGTATCTCAAATCAGCAACCATTTCCTCGTTCAAACACAAGTGAAATTTTTCTAAGTCCGCATTGATTCTTCTAATTTGGGGGCAAAAATTTCCTTCGATTGTGTTTTGAATGAAAGGATCTATGTTACCAAAATATGTTCTTTTAGCGATTGTTTGTTTGCAACGTTCCACTCCATCAAAAATCGTGTCAACACTCTTTTTAATCTTGAAAAGTTCTTTAGAGCTTTTACACTTTTGATCCCAAGGAATGGATTCATCCATTCGTTTTTCTAACAAAGTTGTTTGTTTACGAAAAGACTCTTTGGAAAATTCATTATTAGAAGATGTATGACTCATCTTTGACGTTCTTGGAAAATAGTGTTGTTCAGGCGACTTTTCCCGTTGTGGAACGAACAAATCATAAAGATTATTCAACTGGTCATAATCAAACGGTCTGATTAAATCGCTTAATTTTGATCGACTTTCTTTGTCAAGACGAATCGTTTCGTCAGATTCAGGGGCTAACATTAACGCAAGATTATCATTATAGCAACCTATATCATACAGACGAGGATTCGCTCTTTGAGCTTTCTTGAGGAACTCAGGTTTTGCAAAACTCGTTTTACAATTACGATTAAGCATATTCATTGTTTGAACAGATTGGCCGGTTTTATATACAATATCATTCAAAACCTTGACTTTGTTTTCTAAAGCAATGACTTTATCAAGTTCCTTTGTCTTCATAAGTTTTGTAAAACTTAATCTGAGCCTTTTTTTCTTGTGATATTATGGGGATGGTTTCTTGATGTGCAAAAAGCTCCTTTTTCATATCCGAAATTGTTTGATTTAAATCATTTTTCTTTCGAGTATATTCATTAGATGACTTTTTAGATTTAATTTTGTATGACATTAAATCCCCTTTAGCTTTTGCACAATCAATTGCCACCTTTGACGCATAATTCACATCATGATACTTATCAAGTTCTGCTTGGAACTTCTTAAGGTCTTTGAACATCAACTTATTTGTCTTAGACAGTTCATTGTTTGCTTCTTTGAAATAGTTATTTGATGATTCTAAACATTTACTTTTTATTTGAAATCCTGAAAATTTTATTTCACCTTTCAAATTATCACTAAAGCCATGCATTTATGATTCCAAAATTTTATTTTGGTTTTTGCTGTCATCAATCTCACATTTTAGTTTATTAATTAAAGAATCAAGCAAATCACGTTCTTGATCAAGTTCATCAGTATCATCCTGGTCATCCTGTTCTTTATCATAACATATATCCAATGAATCAATAGTGATATTAGTGTCACCTTATTCCTTCAGATATATGTCATTAACAGATTCAGGTTGCTCAGGATGTTCATTATCAATGGCAAACACATTATAGTTGTCATTATTGTTTTGTACCTTATGCAATGGCTCAGCATCAAAGATTGGTCCAGAATTGTCAACTGGATCTTGAGTAACCTCTTGAATCTGTGCCATGTAATGTGCTTCCAATTCTTGATCGTCAGACTCATCATCAGTGTCATCCTTCCAATCAGCTTGCTCTGCATTCAACTGAACCCCAGCTTCCTCTTGCTTACATAATAACATCTTTTCCTTGTGATAAGCTGCATCCTTTACTCGTTTCGGTTTCTAACATTCCCTTGATACATGCCAATATTTCGTGCAGTTATAACATTGAATCCCAGACTTTTGCACAAGCTGAGTACCTACATTTTCCCTAGCCCCAGCAACATTAACTACCCTCTGATTATCATACCCAGTTCCTCTGTTGATTCTTAGAGAATTATCTTGATTAGCTCTACTAGTGTTTGATGATGTTCTAAGGTTGTTTGTTGGGACTTTTTCTAGAATTTCTTGAACGAGAGAGAAATTAAAGCCATGAGTTTGTCAATCTCCTTTTCTTTTGACATTTCATCATCTTCAGTAACCGTTGCAGGTTCTTGATCATAAATAGGAGCAGAAGAGTTGACCATTGCTTTTTACCCGGTTTCGGTAGCTTTTTTATCTGGAGGTAGAATTTGAGTTATGTGATTAGGAGGATTTTGAGGATGGAAAACTAGGATTGTTTGTTGAGCAACAAGATGCAAGTGGCTAGCAGTACTTGTTTAGACATTCAGCTCCTCTCTCTTGACTTATTATGGTGTTGCTTCAGGATGTCATAAAGTTTGTGATAGGAGACAGTCTTCAGCTCTTGACTCTGCTTAACAAGTGTCACAAACCTTTGCCATTCTAGTTGTAGTTGAAGTAAGAACTGGACATTCACTTGATGATTTGTAACAATTACATCAGAATTCCTGACAAGCTCATCTATCATCATTAAATAGAACCCTCGAGTAATACGAATTCAAGAATTACCATCTCGTGATGTGAATTTTCCAAATCCCAATACTAATTGGTTTTCAAGATCTTGGACATTGATTAATCACCTTGTTTTCAAACCGTTCAATGGCTTTCCACATTTCACATGCATTAGGACAAGCATTAACTGTGGAGTAAGATAACATTAATCTATCCCTGTGAGAATGATCTGAACGGCTTTAGCTTTGGCATTTAGTTGATCTCGTATGTCTTGTGAAACATTCTTATAGTTCTCCATATACCCTTCTGTAGTTGTTTCAGAACTACCTTCAGAAACTGGAACGGTCTTCTTAGTCCATTTGAACTTGTATGGTGGATTCTGAAGACAATAGTGGATAAGTTCATTGTTTGGTTTGGTGTCGATGTATCTCTTGATTCTGGATTTCCACTGAACGTAATTAACCGTTGCTAAAATTGGTGGACATCCTATTGCCCATCCCCGCCCCCCCCTCTCTCACCCCCTGCTTCCATGATAGCATTACGAAGAACATTGGATGTTTGAGTTTGCAAATTGGTATTTGTATTTGACATTTTGATGTTGTGAATGGATATCGGGTCTTAAGTTATATGAAGTGATTGAGTCTTAGGAATACACGAGATTTTACAATTCTTGATAAAACCGGGAAAATAAGTTAATATTTCACGAGATTTTACTAATCAAAGAAAAATCGTATAATTCACTTAATGAGAATTGTATAATTCACCCATGAGAAGTGTATAATCCTCCCAAGCAAAGTGAATAAAATTCCTAAAAAAACAGTGTATAAATCACCTATGTAAAATCACACGTATAAATAGCCTATGTTAAATACACACGTATAAATCGCCTGTGTTAAATACACACGTATAAATTGCCAGTGTTAAATACACACGTATAAATCGCCTGTGTTAAATAGACGTATAAATTTCCTGTGTTAAATACACATGTATAAATCGCCTGTATTAAATACACACGTATAAATCGCCTATGTTAAATACACACGTATAAATCGCCTGTGTTAAAACACACGGATAAATTAGCTTTGATAACACTGCGTATAAATCGCCTTTGATAACACTGCGTATAAATCGCCTTACCAAGCATATAAATCGCCCAAATATGTTCGAAACTCAATAATCAAAAATTACCAAAAGACTCATTTTTTGACGTTTTTACCCGATTTTTCTTGCACAACTAAGTATATTAAAGCTAGGAGGACCTTAAAAATCCAAACTTTAACGTTTTTAAAATGAAAAATTTAAAATCAAGATTCAAGTACAAAAACCCTCTTTTCGGACCAAAAACCTTAAAAAGATCAACCTTTTGATGTTTTTCCAAGGATTGACTTGTACTTCTAACCTATATGAAGGTAAATAAATAAGAAATTTGCAAGCTTTATGGTTTTTAAACGCACAAAAATGAAACCTTCTTTTTGTATAGTGTTCGAACCAAGTGAAACAAAGAAAAAACTAAGAACAAAATTACTAAAAACCCCTTGACGTATGAATGAGGAGTCTTAGACAAAACGCAATGAGGAATCTTAGACAAAACGCAGTGAAGAGTTTTAGACAAAACGCAGCGAAGAGTTTTAGACAAAACGCAGTGAAGAGTCTTAGACAAAACGCAGTCAAGTCTTGAGACAAAACGTAGTCAAGAAATGAGTTGGGCAGAGTTCCTCCTAGACAAAACGCAGTATTGGTCTTCAAATTAGGCAAAACGCAGTAGACAAATCGCAATGAAGAGCCTTAGATAAAACGCAGTCAAGTCTTGAGACAAAACGCAGCCAAGTCTTGAGACAAAACGCAGTCAAGAAATTTTGCCAGAGAGACAAAACGCAGTGATGAAAAACACGACTTTTTCCACATAAAAACACCTAAAAATCACCATTTTGAACGTTTTTGCTTTGTTTCTTTTGCACAACTTGATCCTAGAAGGCTATAACAACAATAAAAACACAAACTTTAACACCACAATCATGAGAATCAAAGAGTGTCAAGAATGAGACCATAACCCTTCAAAAACCAAACTTTTAATCGAATCTAACCAAGAAAATGCACACACAATCTAGCTAATCATCTCATGTGCTCTGGTACCACATGTTATCCTAATATATACATATCCAAACACAACAAATAAGCAAACCCAAATAAGCTCAATAGGTCGAAAATAAAAGGAAAAAAAGAAAGGAGGAAAATGAAACTTGGAATATTAGATTTAGAGAGAGAAAGTGAGGTGGGAGGTTACACACATGTTTACATACACATATGAATGACCAACACCCTTTCCTTGTGTGGAGAGGGTTTCTTTTATACTCTTAGCCATTTACTTGGCTCTTGGGCTTTCTAAATGGGCCGGGCTTGGTTTAACTTGGGTTTTAACCCTAAACATGGACAATATTAGTTTACATTCCAAGCTCGTCAATACCCGACTAGCCTATTATATTACAAGACCTAATTGACTTAATAAGACCGATGACATTCTTGTTTGACTTAATAAAATTAAGGCTAACAAGAAGTATTCTCCCCATCTTTTCTTAATCTCTTCTTCATTCGTAATGGTTCGGCCTTCTTCATCTTTAATGAAACATATGTCCCCTAGATCCCTTCTTTTTCTATCTCGGGCTTTTGCAATTCCGAAGATATCGTTTGCTCCCTCTTTAGAGTCCAGTTTCTTGTACAGATCTTCATATGCCTTTTCTTTCGCCTGAGCTACGACTTTTTTTGCTTGTCTCTTAGCTTCTTTATATACCTCTCATGCGCCCTAAGTCGCTTCTCTTCGTTACCCTCCCGACACGAGAGTAGCTCCCTGAACCTTGCTTGTTTCACCGCGACAATCGCTTGCTTGTCTCTTAGCTTCTTATACCTCTCTTGCCAGCCTAAAATAATATATCATTTTATAGCTAGAAATAAAAGCAGTGGGAACAATGTGACTAAATGAGATACAATATTGGCAAAATCACTTCTTACGGGAAATAAAGAGGGACGCATTTGAAACCTGGATATAAACTGAAACTTAATCTCTGCACAACGAAGGGCTGCAGCAGTTTCTGTTGTGAAGAAGCGATTTATGGTTACGAATGCAAAGATGATGACCCTTCTTTTTTTCTAAATGCCTACAGCTATCCTACATATATATGGTTCAACAACTTCACATATCCCAAATACTGTCTCGACTTTAGTTGGGATGCCCATGCTCTTCATTGTTGCATGTAAATATATAACATTAATCACATTAGCCAACATAAAGTTATCCAGTTATCCATTCATCCATATATATAGTATTATAAACTTACGATTGCCCATACATAAAAATTTCACAGGCGCATTTTTTTGCAGAGGTCACAAAACCGTTGAGTTGAATGGGTTGGCTGATGCTTCAAACACGGTATTTTTTTTGTATGGGTTAGGTCAAGTCAGGTCAGTTAGGAGGCTATGCTATACAAGAAATAGTGCGGGATACTTATTACCTAATAATGTCATATATATCAAAAGCATCCAACTTAATGTTTAAATTCAATCACATTTCACATTTATACTTTCACAATGGTCCTAATATTGAAGTTCAATAACATGTAGATGAAATATTGTAAAACAAAAAACAAACAATACATATATACATATTAGGTATAAAAAAATGTTCGTATTTTAAATGGGAAGTAGAGAGTACGATGCATGAAAATACCTCATAATTTAAACTACAAATTTACCATTAAGAAATCAGGTATAATGTGTAAACTCAAAGACACAATGCTATAACTTTCTCACTGTGTGCTTTTTTAGGTGGTGGAGGTGGTGTCTTTTTGGGAATTTGGTAATTGTTAGTCTCGCACCATTGTATAATTAAGTTGCGTAATGCAACGTTTGGTGCTAATGCGGCGTGTGGTAAAGGTAATCTTGTTTTTGGGCAGGTACATCGTTTGGAATCCAGCCGTTGTTGTATGCTTTCTCTCTTGTATGTCTGCAATGACAATAAACATTTAAGACCATCATTGGTGACAAAGTACTAATTGACCTAAAAAGTTAACGGGGTAAGTCAACATGATACTATTTTACAGAAGCCTCAGTTTATCTCCAGTTGACCTTAAAAACTCGCACTGTATGACGATGTAGTATAGGAAATTTATCATATGTACTCACCTGACCCATCGCGATAATTACAGGATCTCTCATTATTTATAGCGTGATCGGACACATGAATTCAAAAGGAATGGCTATTAAAGTGCATTTTTGTGAAGATCTATTTCACGAAATAGGGTCATCAAGAACATTGACCTGCTCAATCCTTGCAAACCTTTTAAATATATCAAGAAGATTTATGATCTTTTTAGTTCCTTCTGCATTTTGTCCTCGTCGCTCTTTCACAAGCTTCCTTATAGCCACAGTTTTGATCCAAACCCCTAAACTGAATCAACATAACAATCACCCTAATATGAAGCATCATGATGAAAAGAGTCAAAAAAACTCAGATTTATTATGATGTTAACAATAAGCAAATATGCAGCCCTAAAAAAGCTTAAATTTGAAGAACATGACCCTTAAAGCCCTAAAAACCCCTAATTCATAAAGAAAAAATTCATTGCACATCCAATGCTGCCACCACACTTTTTATATTATGAACACCCAAAATACAATCACACAAATTAAAATGAAGATGTAAATTAACAATCTAATTCTCATTTACCATTAGAATGAATCTTTCTAATAAAACCCCTAATTTTAATTGTCATAATAAAACCCAGGTGTCCTTAATTTGAATCATAAAAATCAGAAATTAAGTAAAGAAGATCATGATAAATCTGATTGTTTTTATTTTTTTAAAACATTATCTAAAACTAAAAAGAGGATAATATAAATTCGAAACACATTAATGATTGACCTTAATATGATAATCATGATAAAACCCCCAAAACATCCAAACATGAATCATAAAAAAAAAAACCTAATATGAATTTATTGATAAAACCCCCAAATTAATAACAAAGCATCATACAAATTAAAAATTAATAAGTAAGCGTCATACAAATTGAAATAACAGAATCATACTAATTAAAAGGAGAAAAAATTATAATACTTACTAATATGGAATGATTGATAAAGAAATTGAATCCCAGTAATAGTTAATTTTGAAGCCAATCTAAAAAGGAGGAGATTTTTGGAAAAAAGTTGATAGAAAAACGGGAGAATAGAAAATGGGTGTGTAGATAAATGACGTCAGTTTATGATGTCATTAATGGGGGTTATGGCATTCAAAGTTGTTCTTTTATTATATATAAAGATAAAGATTATTTATTCATAGTGAGTGTACGGGTATATTAACTTTTTGACATTTCACTTTCACAAACATAATGTCCTTTAGAGGGTAGGGTATGGTGGCTTAAGCCACAAAACAAAATGGGCCCCACAGGCTGCCACATCAGCTTTTCACTCACACTTAAAAATACCCATTCACTCATAACACACCTTCACCTCTTCACTTGGGTCCCACCACTAATTATTTTTTTTTCTTTCATTTTTTTTCACACAAACATACGGAAATTAAAAATACAATAAGGGAATTATACGAAAATTAAAAATGCAATGAGGAGATGGTGAGGGTATTTTTTTCACACAAACACGTGGAAGTGAACAAGACATTTAATAATCTTAACAAGGTATATGATATAATTTTTGTTTGGGAATAAATGTGAAATTTAGGTTGAAAGAAGTGGTATTTAGTATAAAGAGGGTATAATTTTAAAAAAATATATATTTTTTTCAATTATAAAATCATAACGGCTAAAAAACATTTAAACGTTAATATTTTTGTCATTTTCTTTCGTCGTAGCCGTGGCGAGAGGGCCGGATTTTTGCAAGTGGCGAGAGGCCATGGTATGGTGACGAGGGCGGTGGCGAAGCCACGTAGGAAGTGGCGAAGCCACTCACCACCATACCCTCCTCTCTAAGGCATATAGGCCCGACCCAAAATCTTATTGTGTTCCCAAACACCAAAGCGTCCCACAATCTGTTACATGGCTTATTGACTTCGAACAAAAACAAAACGAATAAACTAATCCAACCAATTAGAAAATCAAATTCTAGTTTTAATTCTAGAAATAATACGCTAATGCAAACGATCAATTAAACCCGATTCCGAAAACAAATTAACTTCAATTCAAAAGAACCTTAAACGAACTTCTTCTTCTTCATGGCTAAGCGAACCTTAAACGGGATCCCTCCGGATCACCAACAATTATTTGATGACCGGAGGATGACAATAAATAACGACTTGACCTAGGCTCTTGATACCATATAGAAACTAAAGATATACAATGCAAAATATTATTGAATTGATTATAAAACAAAAAGAATACAAGAGTATTTATAAAACAAAACTAACCTAACCCTAGAAATTAAATGGGCATAACACCCCCAAGGATTTCAGAGTCTGGTTAGGTCGTTTCGTGTCAATCTTTTCAACCTTGTCTATTTTAAAATTGATGGAGGATTGTTGGGAATTTTTAAAAATAAACAAGATAAGTTTAGTCTTTTGGGTTGGGTCTTAGGAAAAAAAGATATGTGATTTTGGTGTGTTTTATTTTGTCCCACATAGATAAAAGAATAAACCAAATTGAGTTTATAAGGATGCTCAAATCCTTGTTTATGTGTAGAATTAATAGAACGTATTGGATAAATAGAACATGTTGGGCTTTTTGTATTTTTGATTCTACTGGTCCATCAATACACGAAAGGGTTGATCCATCGCCTTATATATCTATTAGGAACCATTGCATCTCTTCGTTACACGAAAGGGTTCATCCATCGCCTTATATATCTATTAGGAACCATTGCATCTCTTCGTGTAATAACTGCTTCTATGAAACATCACCATTGGTCAAAAGTCGTGACTCTTGACTAGTTTCTGTGAAAGGTTGTAAATGGTGCCTCTTGAAGGGATAGTGTGCCTATTTGAAGAGTCACCATAAAACCTATATAAAGGCAACATGGCTGTCATTTCAATAACACACGAAAATCATTCTTTTACACACCAAAAACACTTTTCTTATGTACCAGATTGCTGAATATTGTGTTGCTTAAGAAACACAATATTTGTGAACCAGATTAATGCTTGTAATGCTTATGGATAATTTACTTATTATGTATTATTTATAGAATGGGTCAAAAAAAAG
>BQNB010005593.1:13531-99508 GCA_026074375.1 Tanacetum coccineum
ACCTAAGGACATATGAGGAGCTCAAACTTGTAATAATACATCTATTTGAGCGAGTTGTAGCTAGGGAGGCTCAAGAGTAATGTTACTAAAGCTAGGGTTTTGAGCCTCCAAAATTTTAAGGCCTCAAATTTCTTAAAGCCTTGTATATATAGATAGTTTGTTTCATCTTCACTTGGGTCTTGTATCTTAGGCATCGATATTTTAAGGCCCCTGATCCACTGCATCAGCTAAAACTATTTGGAATTTTAATTTAAGCTTAAATTGTCAAAAAAATAATGTATGTTATGCTATATACTCAAATGTTATGTTCATGAATGAACGGTTATTGCTCATGAAAAGTTAATCAAAAAAGATCTTATTTTACAACTTCGCTTTAGCCCCCTAAAAGACTTGATCCGCTGCTGGTTGTAGCTTATGATCTTCGTACATTGTCATAAGAAGTTTAATAATAGGAATTGTAGTGGTGGACTAGACTAAAAGTTATTTGGTTCATATCAGTAATGAAGATTTATAACACAAAGGTTTCGAACATGGTTCACTGCGGATAAGTCAGGCTTTTTGGCAACATTTTACACTACAAAGTAAAAAATTCATGTGGTTCACATGCACCTAATAACCCTTCTCGGTCCACCTACGAGGATGTGAAATATGAGTTATTCTAAGAGCCTTTTATTCGGTTCATTCATTTATTTATTCTATACTAGACAAAATCTCTGCGCAAAATGACGGTGTATAGCGGTAAATATCTGTACTTGCGAACTTGTGGTCCTGGTTGTTGGGATTTTATAACTAGTAAACCACTTTTACTATGAGTACGCAGCGGATGGATCTAGTTTGATATCATAGATTAACACATAAATAGGGTAAGAAAAACTAACCGTTATGTTTAATGACTAAAGTCAATAAACGAGAATCTTGATCTTGAAACTTAGTGATTAAGTTATCACCTCTACGGTTGCTCAACACGTCTAACGAATACACCAAGATGCTAGTATTTACTTGACGTCTTATGAACACCAAGTGTTACACCTTTTTTTGAATCGAAAATCACAAACAAACCCTAGTTGTCCTTGTACCAAAAATCAGTTAACCGAATTAGGGTTTCACCAAATTTGGTTGAATCGAAAATCAAGAAACTGAAAACCCTTGTTAGGGTTTTAAAGTTGTCGATCTAGGAGAACTATAAACCAAATCCCTTGATTACTTGATCCTATGATCAAAACCTTGTGGGAATTCTTTTAGGGTCTTGTTTATCTTGAATATTACTTGTTTTTTTCATCAATGGAAAGCTTTGGTGTATTGTAGAGGAAGACAAGTATTAAAATTTTAAATATTATTTTATAAGGTATGGTAAAAGGGCAAAAGATTATTTCTAAGGCGTAGCCCACTAATGATGATTAGGATGGGTATTTTTAGGAGATTGGAAGGAAGCTTCCGTATAGTGTGTTTATTGTTCTAATGTTTGCTAGCTGAATAGTCGTAAAACGTGTCATGGGTATGTACGTGTGCGGTAGTGTGGTATAAATTTATTACCCTTATTGCATGTACAGGATTCTTTTACTAAATAATGTATAATGTCTAATTACTTACAATATAACCACATAATCTTCACTTTTCTTGGAAAACTATTACTTTCTCCCCTTATAAGGGTCGTATTATTCTGGGCGTTTCCCTTGTGTGGTACACTTGGGGAGCTGGACATGGCTCTTACTGCAGCGCGAGAGCGATGAGGTGGGCGCGGTGTCGGCATCGCATCGGATTGGGGTCAGGCGGCAAACTATTGTCAATTTCGAACCTATGCTTCATGTTTGCACTTTGATGAGATCTCTTTGTATATAGCCATACTTAACATCATTATTGTAACTCTTTAGACCTTCTAATACTCTGTTTAGTGTTGCATCACAAAACTTATGAATCTCTGAATGTCTCATCACCCTTTTCTCTTTCTTGCTATTCTTGTATATTATTCCATGCACGGGCTCATAGATGATGGAGAACATTTTGTGCTTTTTAATTCCTGGGAAAGATATTGTTGGTGCAGTAAGATTAACTTTCTGTTGATAACTTTCAATTACAAGTTAAAAATCATGCACTCTTTTCCATATTACTGAACTTCTGATGAAAACTGATAAAGACTACAGCAGACCTGTTTCTGCATAATCAGGTACCTTGCCATTCATGATCAGCAAGTACATATCCTCAATATCATTCTTATTGAGATTATTGTAATCAGACTCGGTAATTGACACTATGCACTCATTGGCTCTTCTTGCAACTATCTTTGTGATGAACTTGTGTTCAAAGCCCAGTTCCCAGTACGTCTTGATAACTTGAATGATCTTTAAATTCGAATAAACAACTTTCTTCGGTTTTCCAGGCTCTTTCTGCCTCTTTATGTAGAAGATCTTTGCATGAGGATTCTTCCAATGTTCAACACCATACCGAGCATAAGGATTAAATTTCTTTACACACTTATTCACCCATCTGGAAGTCCGTTCTTCGATATCAACATCATTGAAGATAATTGCAGGAAACTTGTGAAGTGACAACACTATCTTCTCAGGCCCTGAATTTCCTTTCTTCAAATACAAAAGATCTTGATTTATCAGTGACAATGCTGGAGCTTCAGGATCTCTCTGACAGCTTTGAACTAAAGGTGTGGTCTTTCGTAGATGTGGAGAAGCAAGAATTTCCTTTCTGCTTTCCCAAACAATGTCACTTTTTAAGAAATTCTTCATCTGATCAATGTGATATTGATGCTCATCTCCTGAAGTACATCTTTGTCTCAACATCTCATCAGCAATTTTCTTTAGCTCTGCCTCATTAATGGTCAGTGACACTTCTTCCATGATATCTTGTGATACTTGCTTCATTGGTACTTCATCATCATCTGATGCATAAGACTCAGTCCAAAAATCATAATCATCTGTTTGCTCTTGATTTCTTGAAAATGATTGACCTTGTTCTTTTTCATTGACTTGTCCAGACGACTCTCCAGTCACATATGCTTCATACTCAGATGTCTTCTGCCGCTTTGCACTATTCTCCCCCTCAGGATGAGCATCATCATGAGGATCGTCCTGATCTCTTGGGCGAACGACAGAAGTTCTACAAGTAGTCTGAGGTACCTGAAATGTCTCAAACTTCATCTGAAGTGCCAGCCATATTGCTATGTCTTGTTGCTGCAACTGAGGATCGGCTTTCATTGATAGATACAGTTGATATTGTTGTTCTGGAACAGATGATGTTTGTGGTTGAGCTGGATGAACATGAAGAATATGTCCAGACATATAACTTCTTACAGACGCATCAACCAGAGAAGGAATGTTAATATCAATTGCTTGTTGAATCTGTGAGGAAATTTCAGCCTGTAATTTCCCACGCTCCTGTAACATAGCTTTAGCAATCATCTTATCTGTCTCTTCTTTATTCTGTTGCCTTTCCAAAAGCAGCCCTTTTGCAACATACACTGGAACTTGAACTTTAACCTGCTCAGGAACTTGCTTCTCGACTTGCTCCTTGATATGCTTATCTACCATAGTAGGTAGTGATTCAACCATTACTTCCTGGAGATGATCAGCAAGAGTATCAAATGACTTCCTTGACAAGAACTTTGCCCTCAGATGTTCAAACAAATATCCATAACGTCCCTGTAACTCCTGAAAGAAACTCTTGTAGCATTTGAAACGAGCAGGTTTGGCTTTGAATAAGGATAGAAGTTGGTTTGCGATAGATAACTTGGTGTTGAGTGAACTTGAGGATGGTGTAAGTGTAGTATCAGTTACCGTTAATTCCTGGAGTTTCTCAGTATCCGAAGGTACAAGATTAGTATAAATCCTAGGAGATCTAATTGGTGTGGGGAATGGTGTACTCCTAGACTCCTTTACAATCTTCCATTTCTCTCTTTGCTTTAATTAATACACCTCATTAGTTATTTCTTCCTCTTCTTCATTAACATTCACAGGTATTACAACATTAGTAATTTCCACCTCTTCATTATTAGTAATCTCCACCTCCGAACTTTCCTTATCACTCCTGGGCTCTAACCTAGTGCCGGGAATATTTTGATCATCATTCCTAGGGATTAAACTATCATCAATAACATTCTCTGGTCCTTCCATCATCTTTTCAATTTCCACGGATGCCAAGTGCTTGTTTACCAGTTCCACATTTTCTCTAGCTTCTTGCTCTTCTCTACTTTTGTACTCAGCAAGACTTACTTGTAGTGTGTCTTGTAAAATCATCTCATCTGCTTTATCAACAGTTGGTACTGGAGCTGGTGGAGTAAGACGTGTGGATCTCCTTTGAGGAATACAAAAACGAATCACAGTTGATTGTTTTGGAGCACTTGACACTCATGCATCCATGTTAGGGTTAGGTAACCTAGGGGCTCTAGGTGTCCTATGCGTTCCTTGGGTAGACTCAGTCGGCTGTGACTGAGTTGGAGGAACATCTATCCCAAACACCTTCGCATACATCCGATAATGCTCCGTGTGCTTCATTTCTTCTAAGATCATCCAAGATGGAATCTTCATTCCAACTTTATCTTTGTATCTTCCTGAATTAAAGATATTTTTCATTATATCATCATCTTTCAGATTGTGATACCTGTCTCGAGCACGCCTTGAAATCTCAGGGAAACTAGTCATGTAATGACTAATGATGATCTTAGTAAATCTTGGATAAGGAATCGAAGATGTTGGATGATGAAGAGAATAATGAAGTCCTTCCCATAGTAGCTCCGCATAATCAACATGAATGTTATTGATAAAGCAATACTCATTTGCATTATCTGCACGGTGGTTGATCCCATCCGTTAGCGTGTTGTAAGCATTGGAAAATTTTTGCATAAACGTTTGCCATGGCTGTAGAAGACCAGTTGTCTTAAAGCTTGATGATGTCTTTAGCTCCATTGTAAATCCCAATTCATTTTTATAGAATGGAACCATGTCTAAAAATGATGGTGCTGGCACGAAACTATCATGATTGTTGTCAATTGCTTGTGGTAGGTGAAAGATTGTTCTAAAGTCATCCAGGGTAAGAGAAAGCTCTTTCTTATCAAGCATAAACGTGAGTCTATACTTGGATCCGTCTTCCTTCAAAGTATGCCAAAATTATGCCATATAGATCCATGGTACTGATGAAGAAGCTGCAATGTTGAATCGTAATGGATGATTCTTGATGATATTCGTCAGAAGTTTGCTTTCAGGTGGACATTGCACTTGTTCAAAATCAATCTTCTTGTTAGCATCCATAAGATCATATCTTTTATTTGGAGGACACAGTTCGTCTGGATGAACATCAACTGTATGTTGTTGTTGTGCCATGATGATTACTGAATGAATGAGAATGAGATGTTAGGGTCACATTACAATTCATTTGACATTTTTGTCTTTTTCCACTCTGTCTGTTTTATATGTTCTGGCAATTCTTTTCGAACATATTTTTGATCAGTTTGTTTCTCATGTGCTCGTACTTGCTTTTTCTAGCACATGCCATACGCTTTATTCGAATTTTTCTTTTGATTTATCATTTTTGTGTGTTCTGGCAATTCTTTTTCGAACACACTTTTGATTTGCTTTTTCGCGTATGGATTTAGCTCTCTCTGTCTGTTTTAAAATATCCTCGCAAGAAATTCTTTGTGACATGATACTCTTTCAAGAAAGATGAAGATTTCTCTTTTGATTTTAATCAAGACTCTTTTATGAAAAATTAAAGAGAGATCATACATCTTCTTAAAACCGTTTTTATGAAAGAGTACCATTTTGACAATAACAGATTTTGAGAACTTTTTTAGAAATCTTTAGACAAAAACTTTTCGTAAAATGATAACATAGAATCATTCAATCACAAATCCACAACTGAATGGTCACTAAGTCACTCACTCCTCATTCTGTTCATTGCAGAAAACGGTCGAAACTGGACATGACTTAGACCACTTAAACAATTATGAATAGACATATTTGTCCTAAAGCTTAGAATTCATTAAACTTGATTTCTTTTTCACAATCATTTGATGTTTTCAAAAAAACATGAGATACTGATCTTTTTTGTTCAACAGACATTCGAGCATTAATCATCATAAGCATGCAGAAATCATGAGCTCATAAAATTCAGTAGACAATTAAAACAAATTCACTTATTCATAAATGATTTTGACTTTTTGACATTACCGAATTAGACTTTTTGACACTACCGAGTTTGACTTTTTAACATTTACTAAGTTTCACAATATAGATAAAAGATGAATCCTTTTAACTTATGAAAAATTAAACTTGATTCCTTTATGTTGTCTTAGGCTCCAAAAATTGTATAACAAATCAAACTTGATAAACAACAAACTTGAAAAACACCAATCTTTTCCGAGTTTCTATTTCTGCATCGAATTAATGTTTTTAGACTTTGTCTCAGCTATGTTTCAGTTATTTCTACACAATCATTCAATTTTATCGTCCTTGATCTAATCAATTATCAAAAATTTGATAACTCCCAAATTCGGTAATCCCTGAATCTTATCGAGTTTAAACTCGATAATTCTAAACATCTTAGATCTGAATCAAAACTCATATCCACTTAGGTTTGAGAAAGAAAAGAAGTTGTAATCGCAGTAATGAGCTTCAGAAATCTTTCTTGATTTTTCTTCTCAAACTCGATAATTTTTAAAACGTTATAAGTATCACCGGGTTAGGTCGGGTTGAGGTTCGGGTTATGATTGGGTAATCGGGTTGGGGGATGTGATATGATTGGATGAGAGGAGATCCATGGGTAGTTTGACCCGGCTCATGACCCGCGTTTTTTGTAATCTTTGGGTCAATTACATCTTTGGCCCTTGTGTTTGGGCAAGCACATTTTCTTAGCTTAAAAAATAACTTTTATATATTGCAAAGACAGTCCTTGAAACTTTTTTTAAAACATTGGAGTTGTGTTTTGGTTGATGTGGAAGGCTGAGGCATGATTTCTTTTCCGGTTGGCTTTTGATTTCTTTAGCTTCTTGATCACTCATCCGTTCTCGTGTCCGTTTTTGACTGAATTCTTGCATATTTGACATACCATACCTGCCACACATAAAACTCAGATACAAGATACATTTTTTGCCATGTTTTTGATCCGTTTGTGTTTATTTGGGGCCTTTTTAAGCATAAATAGATATGTTGTAATCTACAATTAATCAGTGTCTATGCGTTCCTTGGGTAGACCAGTCGGCTGTGACTGAGTCAGCAGGAACCAAAAAATTAAATTTTTTTCTTATCTAAACACCTCCGCATACATCCGATAATGCTCTGTGTGCTTCATTTCTTCTGAGATCATCCAATCTGGAATCTTCATTCCAACTCTGTCTTTGTGTCTTCCTGAATTAAAGATATTTTTCATTATATCATCATCTTTCAAATTGTGATACCTGTCTCGAACACGCCTTAAAATCTCAGGAAAATTAGTCATGTAATGAATTATTGAGGATCTTAGTAAATTCTTGGATAAGGAATCAAAGATGTTGATGTTGAAGAGAATAATGTAGTCCTTCCATAGTAGCTCCGCAAAGTCAACATGAATGTTATTGATTCAGGCGAATACATTCCTTTGATTATCTGCAACGGTGGTTGATCCCATCCAGTTACACGTGTTGTCAAGCATTTGGAAAATATCTTGCACAACGTTTGCCATGGCTGCAGAAGACCAGTTGTCTTAAAGCTTGATGATGTCTTCAGCTCCATTGTAAATCCCAATTCATTTTTGTAGAATGGAACCATGTCTAAAAATGATGGTGGTGGCACGAAACTATCATGATTGTTGTCAGTTGCTTGTGGTAGATGAAAGATTGTTCTGAAGTCATCCATGGTAAGAGAAAGCTCTTTCTTGTCAAGCATAAACGTCGAGTCTATACTTGGATCCGTCTTCATTCAAAGTATGCCAAAATTGTGCCATATAGATCCATGGTACTGATGAAGAAGCTGCAATGCTGAATCGTAATGGATGATTCTTGATGATATTCGTCAGAAGTTTGCTTTCAGGTGGACATTGCACATGTTCAAAATCAATCTTCTTGTTAGCATCCATAAGATCATATCTTTTGTTTGGAGGACACAGTTCGTCTGGATGAACATCAGCTGCATGTTGTTGGTGTGCCATGATGATTACTAAATGAATGAAATGGAGATGTTAGGTAACAAACAATTCATTTGACATTTTTGTCTTTTTCCACTCTGTCTGTTTTATATGTTCTGGCAATTCTTTTCGAACATATTTTTGATCAGTTTGTTTCTCATGTGCTCGTACTTGCTTTTTCTAGCACATGCCATACGCTTTATTCGAATTTTTCTTTTGATTTATCATTTTTGTGTGTTCTGGCAATTCTTTTTCGAACACACTTTTGATTTGCTTTTCACGTATGGATTTAAATCTCGTGTCTGTTTAAAATATCCCTCGCAGAAATTCTTTGTGGCATGACAAATCTTTTCAAGAAAGATGAGATTTTCTCTTTTGATTTTAATCAAGTCTATTTTATGAAATATTAATGAGAGGACATACAATCTTCTTAAAACCGTTTTATGAAAGAGTACCATTTTGACAATAACAGATTTTGAGAACTTTTTCAGAAATCTTTTGACAAAAACTTTTCTTATAATGATAACATAGAATCATTCAATCACAAACCCACAACTGAATGGTCACTAAGTCACTCACTCCTCATTCTGTTCATTGCAGAAAACGGCCGAAACCGGACATGACTTAGACCAACTTTACAATTGAGACTTTGGATTTTCAGATCAGTTATAAATTTTTTTTACTTTCACTTTTGTCATGAATTCACTAAACAATGTAAGACAAACAAAATCTATTTCATACTGAATGGTAATAAGTCACCTCACTCCTCATTCTGTTCATTGCAGAAAACGGTCGAAACCGGACATGACTTAGACCACTTAAACAATTATGAATAGACATATTTGACCCAAAGCTTAGAATTCATTAAAACTTGATTTCTTTTTCACAATCATTTGATGTTTTCAAAACACATGAGAGACTGATCTTTTTGTTCCACAGACTTAATCATCATAAGCATGCAGAAATCATGAGCACATAAACTTCAGTAGACAATTAAAACAAATTCACTTATTCACAAATGATTTTGACTTTTTGACATTATCGATTGACTTTTTGACACTATCGAGTTTGACTTTTTGACATTTACTGAGTTTCACAATATAGATAAAAGATGAATCCTTTTAACTTATGAAAAATTAAACTCGATTCCTTTATGTTGTCTTAGACTCCAAAAATTGTACAACAAATCAAACTCGATAAACAACAAACTCGATAAACACCAATCTTTTCCGAGTTTCTATTTCTGCATCGAATTAATGTTTTTAGACTTTGTCTCAGCTATGTTTCAGTTATTTCCACACAATCATTCATTTTTATCGTCCTTGAGCTATCCATATTATTATACAAATTTTGATAAACTCCCAAATTCGGTTAATCCCTTAATCTTACCGAGTTTAAACTCGATAATTCAAAACATCTTAGATCTGAATCAAAACTCATATCCACTTACGTTTGAGAAAGAAAAGAAGTTGTAATCGCTGTAATGAGCTTCGGAAATCTTTCTTGAATTTTCTTCTCAAACTCGATAATTCGACTCGGTAAAATAAAAAGTAAAAAGAAAATTTTCCTCCCTTTTTATAGTAACCGAATATCAATTTTTGATAAATGACACTTTCAGCCCCTGTAGTTTTCCTTTTCGAGTTATCTCTTTTATTTTCCGATTTGGTTTAAATTTTCAAACCCCCCCCTCGAGTAATGATAAGGTGCCAATGTTATCAAAAAACTCCCTCTTGGATTGAAATCATGCTAACACTTAGTCCGATAAATGAAGATTTTTGTTTTTTAAAGGTTCAAAATTAAAACTTTTAAAAATAAAACCCCCCTTGGAAATTATATCATTTTTCAAGTTCAGTTCATTTAAGAGATCATGTTTTTATTTTCATTTCTGATAGGATGTATATGATGATTTTTTTTATTACCCCCCACCCTTAGATTATGATCTGTTTTTTCAATCGGAAAGCTTCTTTAATATAAAAAAAATTTAGAATCATGGAATCTGATCAGTGATCTTTAAATTATGTTTTTTTTTAATTTTGAAAATTATGGCAATTTCTTTTTTTAATTTAGTATTTTTTCAATTTTTTCTTTTGTTTTTGAAAAATTTATTTACATGTTTTTTATGGTATGATCTTTTTCAGATGATAACTTTGTCAGACTTCCAACTGAGTGAAGTCATAAATCTCTAACATGCGATGAACCAAATACTCAAAGCGTTTTTAGTAAATAGTCAGCATGTTGGTATTGTTCCGACAAGTAAAGTTACAGTACCATTCTCAACAGATCCTTTAATAAAATGATACCGGATGTCTATGTGCTTTGTCTTTGAATGCTGGATCGGATTGCATGAGATAGCAATGGCACTATTGGAAATCAAAATACAATCTAGAATCGGTTGTATTTGATCCATAGTCTAGAAGTTGTGTACCAATCCCAAATGACTTTTGCACACATGCAGACAAGGAATTCATATTCAGCCTCTGCAGTAGACATTGCAGTACATCTTGTTTCTTTGAACTTAGTCCACGAGCTTTTCACCTAGAAATTTCAATCCTCCTGAGTGCTTTTACGTCATTCTTTACCGCCTGCATTCACTCAATTAAACATCCCAACTAAAAACCTTCAACCATCCTCAATACTTCCATTAAAAATTTAATATAACTCACTATAAATATCTAAAACCTCATATTACTTTTTTATCCCATATTGACATTCTGTCTACTTCACAAACAAAGATCATAATAAATTCTATTACTATATATAAATTTCAAACTCCCACACACCAACTACTCTATACTAATTAACATTATTATTATCCATTAAAACCTCAACCATTCACTCAGTTTCCAATGTATTCACAAATTATACTCCTCAAAAATACCCATTATTCAATACAACTCAACTAACAATATAATCCAAATCCAAATACTTTTCTAATTCATAACATTACTACAATCACCTACCAAACTAACCCCAACAATTTACCAAACAACACAACAAAATCAACTCATATCCAAACTTAAATCATTGAAATCCTACTCCCAAATATACTTCTACAACGTCTCTCAATAGATATAATAGATGAAAAACCCCCTCCCAATATAGACCATCCACTCCAGCACTCACACACAATACCAACTACCCTCACCCCACAATCCTCGCATCCTCAGTCACTCACCCACCTATTCTAAAATCCATACCTTGTACTCCGTCTGTACTATAACCTCCACGCTCGTCACAGCACATATCAGTCTACTCCTCTATCCACCCCTGACGCGCCAAGCCTACCACCATACCCTATCAATCTCAACCCACCAAGTCATAGTATAAATAACGTCCTCTGCTCTCTGACACACCCCTCTACCTTAACCCCCCTCATAACCCCTCATACCCCCCTCCCATCCTCACATTCACCTCCATATTAATTGATCAACAACCCCTTATAATCCCCGTCCATACCTACACGCCGACTAAATATGAACACCCATACGCCCGTTCATAACTCGCACTCAGTGAATGTGATCCATCACACACTCCTCTAACATATACACTCGACCAAACTCCTCATCTCCTCACCAACCCCCAACCACTCGTCCTCACCCCCCCAACTCAGCACCATCTCCTCACCGCATAGACATCCCATCCGCTAAAACCACACACACACCCCTATCCCCCCCCCCACCCAAATCATACCCCACCCCCCTCCCCACTCTACCCCCAACTCCACACCCCCCCACCCTCATACTCACTCAATCACACAAACACCATCCCCTGTCCTACCCCACACCCACCCCAGCCCACTCAATCCCCACACTACCACTCTCGCTCACCTCGCTCTACGTCCCTCCCCACCCCTACAATCACCTACCGCGAGTCCTACGTCCCCCGCCCCTCCGCACTCCTCCCTCCCCCCCTCACCACCCTCAAAATACCACGCACCACCCCCCCACCACCAACTCATACTCTCTACCCACCCACTCACAACGTTCCCACCCCATTAATTCCACAATATAATTATCACACCACACTCTCTACCGCAAATTCTCCCCCGTCACATCCCTCCCAATCACAATCTCCCACACACACCTCCCTCCCCCTCCCCCATATATCCACCCCCTCACCACCACACACGTCTTCCTCTCCTGTGCTCTCACTCACGACAAACTCTATGATTACACACACTCAATCATCTAAGTCTCCACCACCCCATACGCACCCCCCGCCCTCCCCCCCTCAACCCCTTCACTCTCTACATATTACACCCCCCCCCTACACCCCACATCACACGATCCCGCCAGTGCCCATCCTCAGGCGCTGGCAGAGACAGACAAAACTACTCCCTCATCTTTCCCACACTGTGTCCGATTAATAATAGACCTAGAATGTACACCCCGTCCTGTTGCCGTCCCAACTTCCGCGACACGCATGACCGCCTTGTCATCATTTTGATATTAAATATATCTAACATATGATGAAGCATAATAGTACTGTTTGAACGCTTCAAGAAACGTGTGTAACTAGTGTAGCAGAAAAAATATAGTATTTTTCAAATTCAGTTTATTTGAGAGATCTTTGTTTTTATTTTATTCCCGAAATGATGTATATGAATGAAAATTTTCCAATTACTCCCCCTTAGATTATGATTCTGTATTTTCAATTAAAAGCTTTTTTTATAAACTTGGAATCATGAATCTAATCATGTGATCTTTAAATTATGTTTTTTTTAAATATGACAAATCTTTTTGAAATTTTGTATTTTTCAATTTTTGCTTTTGTTTTTGAAAAATGTATTTACATGTTTTTTATGTATGATCTTTTTCAAAATGATGACTTTGTCAGGCTTTCCAACTGTGTTGGAGTCATACATCTCATACCAATGCGATGAACTAGATACTCAAAGCATTCTTTTGGAAGAGCTTTAGTAAATAGATCCGCAAGTTGGTATTCTATCCTGACAAAGTAAATTTCCACAGTACCCTTCTCAACATGTTCCTTAATAAAATGATATCGGATGTCTATGTGTTTTGTCTTAGAATACTGGACTGGGTTGCAGGAGATAGCAATGGCACTCTTCGAATCACAATACATCGGAATCCGGTTGTATTTGTATCCATAGTCTAGTAGTTGTGTACACATCCAAATGACTTGTGCACAGCATGCGGACAAGGAAACATATTCAGCCTCAGTAGTATACATTGCAGTACAATCTTGTTTCTTTGAACTTCAACTCACGAGCTTTCCACCTTGAAATTGCAATCCTCCTGATGTACTTTTACAATCATCTTTACATCCTGCATGGTCCGCATCTGAATATGCAATTAGTTCAAATCCAAAATCCTTCGGATACCATAGTTCCATGTTAAAGGATTGGCTTAGGTACCGAAAGATCCGTTTAACCTCTTTGAGGTGTTTGACCGTAGGACGTGCTTGATAACGAGCACATACAAAAGTAGCAAAAGCAATGTCTGGACGACTGGCTGTTAGATACATAAGCCCTCCTATCATACGACGATAAGTCGTTTGATCAGTAGGAGTGCCTTGTAAATCAGCATCCAGCCTCTCAATTGCCATAGGTGTGCTCATTGAGACACACTCATCCAGACCATGTTTCTTTAACAATTCAATCGCGTATTGTGACTGACTTATGAATATGCCACGGGGAGATTGATGAACTTGAAGTCCAAGAAAGAACTTTAGTTCACCCATCATTGACATTTCAAAATTATTTTTCATTAGGTTTGCAAAACGTTTTGAAAAATCTAGATTTGTTGATCCAAAAATAATGTCGTCAACATAAACTTGAACAAGTAATATGTCTCCCCCGTGACATTGTGTAAATAAAGTCGGGTCAATTATACCTTTAGTGAAACTATGTTCAATTAGAAAAGAAGACAATTTGTCATACCATGTACGAGGTGCTTGCTTAAGATCGTATAGAGCTTTTTTCAACCTGTAGACGTGATCTGGGGATTCTGGATCAATAAACCTTTCAGGTTGATTGACATAAACTTCTTCTTTCAAAGGACCATTGAGAAAAACCGTTTTAACATCCATTTGAAAGATAGTGATATTCTTATGAGCAGCATAAGCAATAACATACGTAGGCTCAAGACGAGCAACAGGAGCAAATGACTCTTCAAAATCAATACCTTCTTCCTGCCTGTATCCTTTTGCCACAGGACGTGTTTTGTTTCGAACCACAATATTTTCAACATCATACTTATTCTTCTAGATCCATTTGAGAGCAATAATACTCTTTCCTTCTGGTCATGGAACGAGTTCCCAAACTTGTAGTCTCTCAAAAAATGATTCAACTCATTTGCGGACTCATCTCAACTATGATCTGCCATAGCTTCTTTGATATTCTTTGGTTCAATAGTGCTGATGGTTAATGCATACATGCATACCTCAGAATTTGTGTATAGCCGTTGGCGAGTTGTGATAGGTTTGCATGGGTCACCAATAACTTAGTCTAGAGGATGATCTTTTGTCCAAATGTGTGTTGAGGGTTGTACTTGGTGGAAATTCTGCACATTTGATGGTTCTAGAGTCGTTGTAGATGACTAAATTTCCTCACGACTTGGACGATTACATGAAACAAATTGTGAATTGCCATCAAAATGAGCATAATCTTCTTGATTGAATTCATCAGCCTCTGTTAAAGAGATTAGAGAGGTTTGTTCATCAGATGTAGTTACAATGTGAGGAGCCTCATGTTCGTCAACAATAATTGAAGATGTAGAAGGTGAGTCTTCATGAATTTGAGTCATTTGTGCAGCGGAATTGATGGGTGTATCAGAAAACTTCTTCTAAAAATATTCTTTATACATTGGTCCGAACAAATTATCCAAATCTTCTTTAGATGGAGTATTTATTGTTTATGCTGATGAATTATGATTTATGAATCGTTAAAGCTCGGGTTCTAAACAATCGTGTTCAGAAGCCATTGATGTAAGCTCGTCAAACTTAACATGAATGGTTTCCATAATCTTTTTAGTGCGTCGGTTATAGATTCGAAATCCTCTTGATGTTTCCGAATAACCAATAAAGACCTCAATGTCTGCCTTTGGTTTCATTTTTCCAAGATCATCTCGGTCATTTATTAGATAACACAATGAATCAAACACATGAAAATAATCAACATGCGGCATTCTGCCACGTAATAGCTCATAAGGTGTTTTGTGATGTTGTGTATGAATGATTGACCGATTTTGAGTAAAACAAGCGGTAGCCAGTGCTTCAACCCAAAGAAATTCAGGTAATCGAGAAAAGATAAGCATCGTACGAGCAGCTTCAACAAGGGTTCGATTACGTCTTTCAACTACTCCATTTTGCTGAGGCGTTCGAGCAGTTGAAAATTATTGCATGATGCCTAACTTTTCATAATGAGCATTAAGAGTTGCATTTTTGAATTCAGTACCATTGTCTGTACGAATCTTGCAAACTTTAGCCTTATAATTCAGTTGAGTTTGAGCAATGAATTTTTTTATAATCTCTGGAGTGTCATCTTTTGAATGAAGAAAGTAAACCCATGTATATCGAGAATAATCATCCACGATCATAAGAATATACTTCTTTCCATTTATCGAAGCTACCCTCATTGGACCGCATAAATCCATATGAAGTAATTCCAATTTGGAGTGATCACTTGGAATTAATTTGAGTAGATGAGAAGCTTTCTTGCTTTTTCCTCTTTCACAAGCAGAACAAAGGTGATATTTTTCATATTTAAACTTTGGTAAACCATCAACCAAGTCAAGTCTGGTAAGATCGTTTATGCTGCCGAAATTAAGATGTGAGAGTCTGCGGTGACATAACCATGACTTTGTTGAAGATGCCTTAGACATTAGACAAACAGGTGAAGAAGCAACCAAGTTAGAAATGGAGATAGTATATAAATTTGATTCGCGATCGCCTGTAAGCAAATCATCTCCTTTCAGATTACGCACATAACATGTCTTAGAACAAAAAGCCACTTCTAAATCGCCATCACAAAATTGTCCAACGCTAAAGAGATTATGTCCAAGACCTTCAACATAATATAAATGACAAATAGTGATATTGCCCTGTATATAATCACCATAGCCTGTGATTGCTGCAAAATTATCATTTCCAAAGCAAATGGTGCCCATGAATTTCTCAATGAAATTTTGCAGCATTGATCGATCACCCGTCATATGCTTTGAATAACCACTGTCAACAATCCAAAGAACGTTCTGGACTACCTGCAACACACGAAGAACTAACACATGGACAAGTGGGCAATTTGACTACCCATTTCTTAACAGGACCCGATGATTTCACAGATGAACGACTATTATGAACATTCAGAGTTGTGTTAACGGGAGACCAAACAACATTTGGTTATGATTCAGACTTGTTTGAATTTTGTTCTTCATGTATATGCTTGAAAAGTTATCTCTTAAATTTTGTTTCTTTGTCTTAGAAGCACCAGAGACCTTATGTTTAGTGTTTGTGGCACTTCCTACATCAATCTTAGGTTTGGAGACTACAGATGTAGTATCTAAAGACTTAGATTTTGTCAACTTCTCAGAAAACCTAGTCTTAAGAACTACATAAGTAGTGTCTGAAGATGTTGGTGTTCTAGAATTAGTGGATAAGGCTTTACGATAATTCGAATGCATATTCAATTTATATATTGCAAGACATTTATCATGACATGGAATAAGCACATTTTGCATACAAGAAACACATAATAGAGTTTTCGCTTTAGCAGCATTTGCAACATTAACATCATTTACATTCTCTTTGTTTGAGATAACATTTGCAGATGTATTATCTGTTTGCTTATTTTTCCTAACATAAACTACTACTTTCTTTGCTGAATTCTTAGAGTTAGCTAAGACACTATTCTTGACATGTGAATCTCTATTCATTGGTCTTCTAACACTAGATGCAGCATTTATTCATGTAGAAGATAAATCACTCTTAGCTTTGTTTGTTTGTGATTCTTGTGTTGTGACAACTCTGTACATTCTAGGTACTATGACATTTTTGTTTGAATTTACCCCTCTTTGTTTGTCAGGTGAAGTCTGTAAAGTGACTGGTTTTGACACTACATGTTTTTCTTTTGTCTTTGAAACAACCGTTTTCTTTTGAAAAACTTGTTTGTTTAGCGGTGTGACACAAAGAAGATTTTGAGAAACATTTGTCATGTCAAACTTAGTATTTACAGACTTACCTTTTTCAACAGTTTCCAATCTAGTTTTTAACTCAGATATGGTACTTAAAAGATTCTGATTCTCAGCACGAATAGCACCATATGCATATGTTTTCTCAGAGACATGAGCAATTAATTCATCCATTTCTTTTTGAGATTGAGACCGTGTCTTTTTGATTGAATCGAAAAGCTTTTGATATTCTATTTTTACATTGTCTCGTTCTTTCATCAAAGATTGCACTGTAAAATCCAAAGACACGTTCTCATTCTCAAGTTTCTCCATCTTTGAAATCCAAGAGTAATCAAGAGGATTTGTGTTTTTATTGTTTAAAGTTGACTCCCATTTATGTTTTTCTTTTGCATGTTGTAACTTTAATTCAAAATCAACACTTTGCTTTTGACATCTTTGAACATCTTTTTCAAGAATTTTTATCTTTGCTTGCAAACCCTCTTGAATCTCAATGGAATTCTTTTTAACTTGTTCAAGTTCAGCATGTAGGGAATTATCTTCGCATTCATGATTTAACAACACACTTATTTCTACTTCATGCTTGAGGGATGCTTCCAAAAGTTGATCTTTTAAAACATCATTTTGCTTCTTTATTTCACAAAGTTCACTTTCTGTAGACTCAAAAACATCTTTCATTTCTTTTATATCCCTTTGAAATAATTTCCTAAAGAATTCAAAATAGAACTGCAACTCGTTAACAATCGGTTTGACTTGATCTTGACAAAAATCATTGAGTTGTATTTCTTCAGGAGATGTGTAAAAAATGCTTGCTCTTTTACAATTCTTTTGAATTAACTCAGACAACGTTTGAAAATAATTTTTTATTTTATCCAATTGTATGATCAAGGGTGACTCACTCGGTATTGATGTCGGGATAGAAGAAGTTGCATTTGAAGTCTTGTCAGAAGGAATAAAAGAAGATGGAAAATATTTTTGCTCAGGTTTTTGAGGAACAAAATCTTCTAAAGCGCATTTAATTTTTGTAGTTATGTTCCAACAACTTTGTTTGTTTGCAACAGCAATTTGATCATTCATTTTTTGTGTCATTTTTTGTTGACTTTTGAAAGCATCCTCAAGAATGTCCTCAGAATCTCTAACATTTAAAGAATTTCTTAAAACTATATTGATGGCAAATATAAACTTTGGACACTTGAAATTGCTTGCTGAGTGTATAAGGATTCGTGTACCCCAACCCCCCCCCCCCCTTGGGTTTTTAAAATTTTTTTGTTTTTGGTCATACACAGACAAATGGTTTTGCGTCCAAGCATAAACATTCCTTGTAACGAATTGCCACGTTTCATAAACAGATCAAATTTTTTTTCAGTTTGGCCTCATGATCTAGAATAGTTCATGATAAGTTTCCTCTTTTTGCACCATTTGCCTTTTAAACTTGAATAAGTCGTTTGTAATTACCTCATTTTTTTTTATTTTCGTTTGTAATTTTTGACATCTAAATCTAATTTATTGGTGTTTTAGAGATCTCAAATGCATTTCTGTTCACGAACTAATTGTGACTGAGCTTGTTTTTATAACGTTTTGCACGTTTCATCAGCCTCAAGAAAATTCGTAGATAATTATTTATCCTTGTTAATACCCTCCAAATCCCGACGTTCTTTATACATTCAATCTGGACTAGTCAAATGTTGTTTTTGTGTTTGGACTTGTTTAGCAAATATTCGTTGTTTTTTAGCTTCCTAATATGCATTTCTAGCAAGATTTTCTACTGCACATAGATCAGGAACATGTGTATCTTTGTCAACACTGCCACTATTAACATTTCCCTTGAATGAATCAAATTTAATATTGCTATTAATTTGATCATCACCAATGGTACTGTTAATAATTTTAGTATGAGTTGGAACATTGGTTCATTATTTTCATCGTGGATGAAGTTTGTACCTCACTTGCAAAATGCAGACCTCAAGCTTGGCCATCATCAGAAGAATGTTCAGTTGGTTGAATTTGGCCATTAAGGATATGTTTGCACTGAGTTCTTCAATTTCTTCCATCCTTGAAGCATCAGCAAAGAGAAAATCATTCTGCTCATCAGTAAGAATTATGCCAGTTTCATCCTGTTTTGCCAGCAACATTTGCTCCATGAAATACTTCGAGTCATGAACCCTTGGCTTTGGACAATTCCTAGCATAATGTCCTTTTCCACTGCAGTTGTAGCATTGAATAGTTGAAGTATTGCCTAAAGATGGAGTACGAAGAGTGCTTTGAACATTTGCCAGTCTCATTGGAGCATTCATTCCCTCAACAACTTCTTTCTCTGAAAACATAATGCTCGTTTGCTATTCCTTCTAGTATTACCAGGATTCCTGCTTTGAATATTCACTCTGTCTCCTTGAATAATTGCTTGATTTCTGGTGTTGGATGAAGTACGAAGACGATTATTTGTTGGATTAGAGATAATTTTGAGTAATGGTTTTGCAGGAGTAAACATGCAGAGACTAGAGGATCTTCAGAATTGTTGTGAACATATCTGATGGTACTCATCATCTAATCAAACCACAGAGTGGATGGGTCACATAATATGATGATTTTGTATGGATGATGAACCATGTTGCACTAGGAGCCAAAGGGTCATGAGATTTTTCTAGTTCTTTGCCTTGATGTATTTAACAGATTTCTCAAAATTGACTGAATTTAATAAAACAAGTCTCATCAAAACTATCCCAATTTGTCAATCGTTTAGCAAGACAAACTTGACGTCAATATTTAACATTCCGGTGCCAAACTGGTCAGAAACTTTGTGTTATTGTAACAGTTGGTAAGTTATGTTATTTCGTTCAAATCATTCATTAGCTGAGCAGAGGATTTACAAGGTGATGCGTTATTGCACTATGATGCTGAAATTGAGGTCATGAATCTGATTCTACTTTCTATTCCAAATGACATTTACAACTCTGTGGATGCTTGCACTTCTAATGAAAAATAATTTTGAAATGTCGATGATTGGTGAACTAAAGTTCTTTCTTGGACTTCAAGTTCATCAATCTCCCCGTGGCATATTCATAAGTCAGTCACAATATGCTATTAAGTTGTTAAAAAAACATGGTCTGGATGAGTGTGTCTCAATGAGCACACCTATGGCAACTGAGAGACTGGATGCTGATTTACAAGGCACCCCTACTGATCAAATGACTAATCGTCGTATGATAGGAGGGCTAATGTACATAACAGCCAGTCGTCCAGACATTGCTTATGCTACTTTTGTATGTGCTCGTTATCAAGCATGTCCTACGGTCAAACACCTCAAAGAGGTTAAACGGATCTTTCGGTACCTAAGACAGTCCTATAACATGGGCCTATGATATCTGAAGGATTTCAAATTTGAACTAATTGCATATTCAGATGCGGACCATGTAGGATGTAAAGATGACTGTAAAAGCACATCAAGAGGATTGCAATTTCTAGGTGAAAAGCTTGTGAGCTGGAGTTTAAAGAAACAAGATTGTACTGCGATGTCTACTGCTGAGGCTGAATATGTTTCCTTGTCTGCATGCTGTGCACAAGTCATTTAGATGCCTACACAACTGCTAGACTATGGATACAAATACAACCGGATTCCAATGTATTGTGATTCCAAGAGTGCCATTGCTATCTCATGCAATCCGGTCCAGCATTCAAAGACAAAGCACATAGACACCAGGTATCATTTTATTAAGGAACATAATGAGAAGGGTACTGTGGAACTTTACTTTGTCGGAACAGAATACCAACTTGCGGATCTATTTACTAAAGCTCTTCCTAAATAATGCTTTGAGTATTTGGTTCATCGCATTGGTATGAAATGTATGACTCCAACTCAGTTGGAAAGCCTGACAAAGTCATCTTCTTGAAAAGATCATACATCAAAAACATGTAAATAAAATTTTCAAAAACAAAAGAAAAAATTGAAAAATTCAAAATTACAAAAAAGATTTTTCATATTTTTCAAAATCAAATACAAAAATATAAAATATAAAAACTCAAAAACATAATTTAAAGATCACATGATCAGATTCATGATTCCAAATTTTTAAAAAACCAAGATTTCGATTAAAAATACGAGATCATAATCTGAGAGGGAGTACTTGAAAATTTTCATTCATATACATCATTTCAGAATTAAAATAAGAACAATGATCTCTTAAATATACTAACATTTTTTTTTTTGAAAAATGATATATTTTCGAGGGGGAGTTTTTATTTTAACATTTTAAATTAGACTTTGAATAACAAAAATCTTCATTTTTCGGACTAAGTGTTTAGCATGATTTCATTCCAAAGGGGTGTTTTTGATAACATTGGTCAAATTTTGAAAAGTCATCATTACTCGAGGGGTAGTTTTTTTGAAAATATGAAAACAAAATTCGGAAAATAAATGAGTTAAATCGAAAAAGAAAACTACAGGGACTAAAAATGTCATTTCTCAAAATTGATATTCGGTCACTATAAAAGGAAGAAAATTTTTCTTTTTACATTTTATTTTTACCGAGTCAAATAATCAAGTTTGAGAAGAATATCAAAGAACATTTTCCGAGTTCATTACAAAGACTACAGCCAATTTTCTTCATCAAACGTAAGTTGATATGAGTTTTCATATAGATCTACGATGTTTTGAATTATCGAGTTTAAACTTGGAAAGGTTTAAAGATTACCGAGTTTATGATTTTTCGAGTTTGTGATAAATGATTAAGATCTAGGATTATAATAATCAATGATTATATGGAAATAAGTGAAAAATAGCTTAGAAATGGTCCTAAAATATAAATTCGATGCAGAAATTGAAACTCGGATGTAATTGGAGTTTATCGAGTTTCTTGAATATTGAGTTTGATTTGTTATCTAATTTTTGGAGTCTGAATAATGATACTAAAACATAAACGGATCGAGTTTGGTTTTTCATAAGTCAAAGGGAGTTAGCTTCAATCTCTATTGGCAAACTCAGTCAAAGTCAAAAAGTCAAACTCAGTAAAGTCAATAAGCCAAAATTCGGTAAAATCAATAAGTCAAAATCAGTAAAAAATGAGATTTGTTGATAAGTGAATTTGTTTTGGTTAACTACTGAATGCTTATGATGAATAATACTCGAATGTCTGTGGAACAAAAAGATCTGTTTCTCATGTGTTTTGAAAACATCAAAATGATTGTGAAAAAGAAATCAAGTGTTAATGAATTCTAAGCTTTGGGTCAAATATGTCTATTCATAATTGTTTAAGTGGTCTAAGTCTTGTTCGGTTTTGACCGTTTTCTGCAATGAACAGAATGATGAGTGAGTGACTTAGTGACCATTCGGTTATTGAATTAGATGTGTTTGTCTACGTTGTTTAGGATTCATGACAAAAAGTAAAAGTAGAAAAGTTTTTATAACTTGAATATGAAAATCCAAGTCTTAATTATTTAAGTGGTCTAAGTCATGTCCGGTTTCGGCCATTTTCTGCAATGAACAGAATGAGGAGTGAGTGACTTAGTGACCATTCAGTTGTGGACTTGTGATTGAATGATTCTATGTTATCATTTTATGAAAAGTTTTTGTCTAAAGATTTCTGAAAAAGTTCTCAAAATCAGTTATTGTCAAAATGGTACTCTTTCATAAAAACGATTGTAAGAAGATGTATGATCTCTCTTTAATTTTTCATAAAAGAGTCTTGATTAAAATCAAAAGAGAAATCTTCATCTTTCTTGAAAGAGTATCATGTCACAAAGAATTTCTTTCCAGGATATTTTATAACAGACAGAGAGAGCTAAATCCATACGCGAAAAAGCAAATCAAAAGTATGTTCGAAAAAGAATTGCCAGAACACACAAAAATGATAAATCAAAAGAAAAATTCGAATAAAGCGTATGGCATGTGCTAGAAAAATTAAGTACGAGCACATAAGAAACAAACTGATCAAAAATATGTTCGAAAAGAATTGCCAGAACATATAAAACAAACTGAGTGGAAAAATACAAAAATGTCAAATGAATTGTTTGTTACCTAACATCTCCATTTCATTCATTCAGTAATCATCATGCACAACAACAACATGCAGCTGATGTTCATCCAGATGAACTGTGTCCTCCAAACAAAAGATATGATCTTATGGATGCTAACAAGAAGATTGATTTTGAAAAGTGCAATGTCCACCAGAAAGCAAACTTCTGACGAATATCATCAAGAATCATCCATTACGATTCAGCATTGCAGCTTCTTCATTAGTACCATAGATTTATATGGCACAATTTTGGCATACTTTGAAGGAAGACGGATCCAAGTACAGACTCACGTTTATGCTTGACAAGAAAGAGCTTTCTCTTACCCTAGATGACTTCAAAACAATCTTTCACCTACCATAAGCAACTGACAACAATCATGATAGTTTCGTGCCACCACCATCATTTTTAGACATGGTTCCATTCTACAAAAATGAATTGGGATTTACAATGGAGCTAAAGACATCATCAAGCTTTAAGACAACTGGTCTTCTGCAGCCATGGCAAACGTTGTGCAAGATATTTTCCAAATGCTTGACAACACGCGTAACTGGATGTGATCAACCACCGTTGTAGATAATGCAAATGATGTATTGCTTTATCAATAACATTCATGTCACTATGGGAAGGACTTCATTATTCTCTTCATCATCCAACATCTTCGATTCCTTATCCAAGATTTACTAAGATCATCATTAGTCATTACATGACTAATTTCCCTGTGATTTTAAGGCGTGCTCCAGACTTGTATCACAATCTAAAAGATGATGATATAATGAAAAATATCTTTAATTCAGGAAGATACAAAGACAAAGTTGGAATGAAGATTCCAGCTTGGATGATCTCAGAAGAAATAAAGCACACGGAGCATTATCAGATGTATGTAGAGGTGTTTGGGATATATGTTCCTCTGACTCAGTCACAGCCGACTGAGTTTACCCAAGGAACGCATAGGACACCTAGCGCCCCTAGGTCACCTGACCCTAACATGGATGCAGGAGTGTTAAGTGCTCCAAAACGATCAACTGTGATTCGTTTTTGTATTCCTCAAAGGAGATCCACACGTCTTACTCCACCAGCTCTAGTGCCAACTGTTGATAAAGCAGATGAGATGATTTTACAAGACACATTACACATAAGTCTTGCTAAGCACAAAAGTCAAGAAGAGCAAGAAGCTAGAGAAAATGTAGAACTGGTTAACGAGCACTTGGAATCCTTGGAAATTGAAAAGATGGTGGAAGGACCAGAGAATGTTATTGATGATAGTTCAATCCCTAGGAATGATGATCAAAATATTCCCAGCACTAGGTTAGAGCCTAGGAGTGATAAGGAAAGTCCAGAGGTGGAGATCACTAATGATGAAGAGGTGGAAATTACTAATGTTGTAATATTTGTGAATGTTAATAAAGAAGAGGAAGAAATAACTGAGGTGTATGAATTAAAGCGAAGGGAGAAAAGGAAGATTGTAAAGGAGTCTAGGAGTACACCATTCCCCACACCAATTAGATCTCCTAGGATTCATACTGATCTCGTATCTTCGGATACTAAGAAACTCCAAGAATTGACGATAAATGACACTAAACCTACACCATCATAAAGTTCACCCAACACCAAGTTATCTACCACAAACCAACTTCTATCATTATTCAAAGCCAAACCTGCTCGTTTCAAACGCTACAAGAGTTTCTTTCAGGAGTTACAGGGCCAAGAGATCAGGATGATCCTCATGATGATGCTCATCCCGAGGGGGAGAATAGTGCAAAGCAGCAAAAGACATATGAGTATGAAGTACATGTAACTGGAGAGTCGTCTGGACAAGTTAATGAAAAAGAACAAGGTCAATCATCTTTAAGGAATCAAGAGCAAATAGATGATTATGATTTTTAGACTGAGTCTTATGCTTCAGATGATGATGAAGTACCAACCAAGCAAGTATCACAAGATATCATGGAAGAAGTGTCACTGGCCATTAATGAGGCAGAGCTAAAGAAAATTGCTGATGAGATGTTGAGACAAAGATGTACTTCGGGAGATGTATGTGAATAGAAGACCACTTGGACCACGAAGGGAACACCCAGAATAATCGACCCTTAGGGGGAGATTGTTAGGTTCATGAAAAGTGTCGATTATATGGTTTTATTATATTTAGTTATTAGTCTTTATTTTGTTAAGAATAAAGTAGCTTGTAATAAGCTTTATTATGCTAAAAGAAAGAAATAGCATAATTACCAAAGTATAGGGACTAGAAATGAAACATTAGAAAAATAAAAAAAAGGGAAACTTCCTCCCCTCTCATATAAATAACCATTAGAAGGGTAAGCCTTATAATAAACTTTTCCATTTTCCCTCTATTTTATAATATTTGAAAATTAAATACTTGCATTCCTTTACTATTCTCTCTAAGCTTTCATGGTTGATTATGTATGATTCAAGATAAACAAGACCTAACAAAAGTTCAACTTTGGTAGGTTTCTTACTAGCTCGTTGGAAGTTAAGTTTTGAACTAACCGTATATTGGAGTGACCAAACCTCCTATGCCAAAGCGTTGAGTTATCTACCACGGATGCAAGACAAATTTGTTGTTTGGAGTTACCTCCCAATTTGCACGTATATAAACCATTTCTCCTATGTTATTTAGCTAGCAATTTTCCATTTTTATTAATATCACAATCTACTTTAGTAAAGCTAACTACACAATCATCATCACGTAATTGACCTACGGTAATCAAGTTAAATGCTAGACCACTAACATGCTCAACATTGGTAATTGTAATAGAGTCATAAGTAATATTACCTCCACTGATGACCTTGCCCTTTAGGTTGCTCCCAAATACAACATGTCCACCATCATATGCTTTGTATAAAGTAAATAATCTTCTATTCCTGGTCATGTGCTTAGTGCAACCATTATCCATAATCTAATCATCCAGTTGTAGATCGCATTTAAGACATACCTATAAGCAAACATGAATTCAAAGTCGTGGTACCCATTTTTTCTTGGGTCTGACGTGGTTAGCAAATATGGTGCCCAAGTTAATCATTCTTCTTTCTTCTAGTAAAACACATAGTTTATGTAGGCCGTACCTTGAGAAAGCGGACCAAGGATTGTTTTGAAAATCATGGACGTTTTGAAAGTTTGGTCTAACACTCCAAGGTGTTTTTAGCCTTTGATTTGGGTAGGATTTTTATTTTTGTAGGAAGGTCTTAGGTTGGTGATATGAAGACCTTTGGTTGTTGTAAAAATTTCTTCTTCTCAAAGAATGGTTATTTTGAAAAAAAGATTTTCAAGCATATGAGTTTAAAGGTCTCATATGTGGTATGGGTAAAAGAGGTCTAAGGTTAACTCTATGTCGTGTGTATCCAAGTCCATTATGAGAGCCCGAGTGATGTCCTTGGTGTGTTATTAACACTCTTCTAATGGGTTCTTGATGACCTTGAATGTTTGCAAAGTGAGTTTGAGGGACAACGGGTTTAACAAAGCTAGTTTATGCAATTTCTTTTTGACTTTGTTTTACAAACACTATTGGTTTGTTTGGACTTGTGGAAGTGGTTTTATCATTTTTTTAAAATCCAAGACCTTCCTTATCTTGGGACAATTTTTGATGACTTAGCATATCGTCTAAAGCAATGCTACTTGATTTGAATTTTAAAAAATTCAATGCTTCGTCTTGAAGCTTGGAAACATTACTCGTTAAAGAGTCAACCTCTTGTGTGAGTTCGACACACTTTTGACAAGGTTTAACCACCTCTTTATAAACAACTTTCTTTACTTTAATTTCAAGATCATTGATTTTACTTGAAAGTTTTGAATTTTTATCTTCGAGAGCACGTTTTTCTTTTAAAAGTTTTTCAAATGTTTTAGTAAAATCCTTGTTAAACTTTAGGAGTTCTTCATTCTCCTATTGCAAATCAATAATGTCTAAATCGATATTATAGCTGGATGGTTTGGATACTACCTCTTGAGAGTCGATCGCCATGAGACATGTTATGTTGTTTTTGATGTTCATCGCCGTCTTCACTATCGCTCCATGCTCCTCCCATAAAAGCCTTGTTCTCCTTTGGCTTTCTACACTCACTAGCAAAGTGTCCTTCTATTCCGTAATTCTAGCAAGCTCCCTATTTCTTTGAGCTTTCACCACCTTTGTCCTCGAAGCTATTTCCGCGGCCTTTACCAAATAGATTACCAAATTGATTTCCGCATCCAAACTGATTACCCTTGCGGAAGTTCCTAGCCAATAAATTGAATGCATCGGCTTCTTTTTCATTAATGTCTTCGTCAGTTCCTCCTTGACTATTGCTATCATCAATTGTTTGCTCCCTAGTGACTTTAGCTTTAAGAGATAAAAACTTAGCCTTTTCTTTGGTCATCTTAGATCCTACACCATCATTATCCAATACCATTTCATAAACCTTAAGGTTTCTAATTAGCTCATCAAGAGGAAGTGTGGCCAAGTATTTAGCTTCTTCAATGGCCGTCACCTTGGCTCTCCATTTTAATGGAAGAGCACGAAGAAACTTTCTTACGTAATTCTTGCTTGAGTAGTCCAGATCTGAAGATTTTAGACTAGTCACAATAGCGTTGAATCGTGTGAAGCCGCTATTAATAGTTTCTTAATTGAAGATTGAGAACTTCTCGTATTCTTAAGTGAGAAGATCAATCTTTCGATTCTTGACTTGTGAATTTCCTTGGCGAGTGATGATACGTGTATGCCAAACCTCCTTGGCGGTTTTACACATTAAGACTCTCACATACTCTTTACGCATTAGGGCTTTGTAAAGAGTCACCTTGGCTTCATTGTTCTTGCGAAGCTTCTTCTTTTGATCATCTTCAAGAAGTTCATACGGTGTTTCTTTCATTAGCTTTGTCTCTAAGTCTTCAACTTCATAGTATAAATCATCGTTTTGAATGACTTGACACAAGTTAATATCTTTGGACTTTCAAAGTGGGCTTTCAAAAAGCAAAACTCGTTAGGTTCTAGCAAAGGTGGTCTTTGCATAGAACACCCCTCAACATAGTTCTCTTGAGCCATAAATCTTTACTCAACTTTTTCAAAAATAAGAGTTAGGATTTCGAATTTTTGAAAAAGAAGTTTTCAACTTAAAATGAATTATCGAGAAGGTTTTAACGCTTGAAAATTTAAGTAAGCTACTCTGATACCAATTATAGAACTGTAGAGGAGGGGGTGAATATAGTTTTCTTGACTTCTTTGAAGTTTATAAAACTTCAAGTCTCGAAAGAGCCGAGTGGTGTACTAATATACTTTGCAATGAGAAAAATAAGTAGACAGGGAGAAGAAGAGAGAAGAAGAGACACCATGATATATACTGGTTCGGGAAAGGGGGTTTAGTCTTTCCGTATGTCTAGTTGTAAATCTATAACACCGATACTATTCCTAGTATAATCCTTATGGTGGACTACAAATCATATTACAATTTAACTCCACTGACTTTCAACAAAGCTCGACGCTCACACAGAAGAGTTACTAACTACGGTATTCCACCCTTGGAATCCACCCCTAAGAACCCGTGATTCGACTTAACCTATGAACTCTAAAATCCTTCCCCTTGGAAGCTTTCCAAAAACCCCACTAGATCCCCAATAATCTAGGCTTGATCCCACGGATACAAGACTTCCCTTACAACTCGATTGAATAAAAAGATAGATTGTAAACCAAGTCCTAACCTAGCCTAGAGACTCGATTCTAAAGAAAGGGTATGAGAAAGAAGACCCTTAACAAAACACAGAAGTGTAGATTAAGCACTTGTGTGGCTCTCTTGCGGAGATATGTGTCCTTCAATAGATGATAAAGGAGAAGATTAAGAACACTTGATGTTAGACTTAGAGGATTAGTGAAGAGAAAAGAGAGGAAATAATGTTTGCAAGAGGCGAGGAATACAAAGGCTAAGGGTGGGTATTTATAGGCCAAGGAGCATAAATTGTTAGAAAACAATTCGTTTCTGGCGCGCTGCCCACGCGCCAGTGCGTTGCCAGCACGCCAGATTCCCAAAGATGTTTTCTTTAGGATTTGGCGTTTTAAACACTCGCACTTGTTAAACCCCCAATTTTACTTCACGCTATGACCTTTCAATCATTCTTATGCTTAAGGCCAACCAACTCAAATAGCCATTTGATAAAAATGTTTGTGAAGTACTAAAAGCGTTTTGCTTATCCGATAAAGAAAAGAGAGAAAAGAATTATCGAAAAGGGGTATTTTGGGTATTCCTCAAAATGGCTAGCCTAGTTAGGATCCAACTAAAGATTAGAAGTGACTAGTTAGGGTACAAGATAATATTATTGGAATATTCTTTTCTTAGAAAGAAAGAGGGGGGAAGATTTAAAATTTGAATTTCAAATTCATTTACACAAATGTTAGATAAGGATGAATGAGTTATGTGTGAGTTGTCTTGATGTGATGGAAAGGAGCCTCTTGATCTTAGTTTTAAATAGAGGGTAAGGATGTGAAGAGGACACTTAGTTAAGTGGCAAGATTAAGGATAGAAAGGAGGTTGTGTTTGTTGTGTTAGTGAGAAGTGAATCTTTGTGAGAGAAGTTGTGTTTGTTTGAAATAAAGCATCAATCCAATAGTTGAGAAGAGAATGAGGGAGCTTGGATTAATGAGGTGGCTGGATTAAGGATAGAAGAGAAAGTATGTTTGTTGTGTTTGTTTGAGAAGCAATCCAAGGGTTAAGAAGAGAGTGTGGGAACTTGGATTGGTGACATGGCTTGATCAAGGGTTAAGATAAGAGTGTGTGTGAGTGTGTGTAATTTGAATTGTATGGAGAAGAAGGTAAATAGTGCATATGTGATGGAGAATGTTTTGAAAAGATATGGGATATAAAGCCTTTAGAATATTCGAGTACCCACCTTTGGTACCTAAGATAATTGATGCCTTTAGCTTGTCTGAGTTAAGGAGTGAGCAATCATGTGTATCTATTCCATCGTTATAGATGTGTATATGTGGTTTTGTCACCTTTTCTGGAGCATTGGTATTGGTTGATAATTATATTTGAGTGAGCTGGTAATTTAGAAGCTCTAGAACTTGTGCTCGATTGTCATTTACTAGACCGATGCTGATTAATCATATGTTATGAATCCTTCAAGTCCCTGTTCTTGCAAGCACTCCCTTTAGTGCTAAGTTGCTGAAATACCTAAGTAAAAAAGTCAATATTAAAAGATGAAGTTATGTGCCAAGCCTTAACTATTATTAAAAAAAAGAGAAAAGAAAAAGAAGAAAAATATGTATAGTAGTTCAAAGAAATAAAGGCTTAAGTTTCGGCACATGAAGATTAGTATATGCTCCCGCATCAGTATCAAGTTCCGCCCTTCGGTCAGATTTATGTGTCCTGTACAAGCCTATGATAGTTGTCTAGATTATGTCTGTGCAAATTGAGTGTTTCAAAAAAAATATATATAAACCATATCTGAGTGGACTGAGTGAATTCTAAATTAAACACATTTCCTTATGTGAGGTTCTTAGTTATATGTCAATGCCTGAAAAGTTATCTAAACCTGTAAACACTTGTAAAATCCAAATTTTCTCCACGTCACGATAAATGCTTTTATTATCGCTTTAATTGCTTGAGGGCAAGCAACAGCTAAGTGTGGAGGGATTTGAAAACGCCCAAATTATACATCTTTTCGGTGGCGTTATTTGTATATATTTTATCATTTCTCGTGAACTTTCGATACTTAATAGCTTGAATTTCTTGCAGGTTCACTTGAAGATATCCCGAGGTCAAACACAACAAAGATCGAGTATTTATACACTTTGGGAAAACAACATACAAGAAAAGATAAAGTCTCAAGCTAAAAGTGCAATTGTGCGTCGCACTTACCCAATGTACGCCGTACTTCTCCTCAAAGTCAAAGAATTAAAGACTTAGTCAATAAATGCATTAACTCCATAAGTACGCCACACATTTCTTTTGTGCGCCGCACTTCCTATCTGACGTTGAAGAATAAATGAAGACATAAATACTACCGCATTAATACCCTAAGTACGCCGCACAAATTCTTTTGTGCGCTGACTCGCGCAAACTCACCCCTCTTTTTATGTATCAATAAGTAATTATAAATATAAATACACAACAAGGATCAGAATCCGTTTCACCCCTCACTCAGCCTATAAATTGAGGACGAATTTTCATTCTAAAATCATCCATCTCATACTTACAAACAACTAAGTAATCATCCCTTCATCCATTCTCATACTTACAAACAACTAAGTAATCATCCCTTCATCTATTCTTCAACTAATACACATAATTATCCCCCCTTATGAAGTCCTAAACACTTTCCAATCATTCTCCAAGTATAAACACCATATCCTTTGAAGAATTAAGATCAAATCTCTAAGAAAGATGAAGAACATCATACTAGTTTAATAATGAAGTTTGTTATTGAATCAAGTTATATTATGAACTCCTTAGCTATGAGAGGCTAACTCTCTCATGACTACTTGATGATGTTATGATAATGAATAAGTGTTTGGTATGATTGTGATCTCTTTAATCTCAAGATTATGTTGCACCCCTATTATATCCTATCTTATCGGTTTTGCTTATCAACTTAGATTATATAATCATATCAGTATAGGTCAAAAGACCCGTTATGATCTATATGGTTTCAAAGATTTGTCTATGGTCTTTATTGTCTGTGTCGAGAAATTCACTTTTGTAAATTGATAAACAAAATAAGTTTTGATATAATAAGTTATCTAAATCATTCGAGTGACACGCTTGATCTAGTCTACTAAATATAAGTCTTGAGTTAATCAAGTTAATTTGTGAAAACGTTTTCTGATGAGAAATCCTTTATATAAGTTAAAGGTTCTATTTTCAAGGTCTTAATCATTTCCATCACTTATGATTTATTTTCAACTATTCGAGTAGTCATCTTTATTATCACTAGTAAAAAGTCATTTACAAAATTGTTAAAGTCTATTTTTCTTTTGATTATTTGAATACTACTCAATTCCGTATGGGTATGATTGGTCTTACTCTAAAATATTATACTACTTCGTGGGTTCTACTTTTACTCGATGTGTTTCCCTTATAATAAAAATTAGTATTTTTAATCATTATAAATTTAAAGCTTTTGAAACACATCATTGGGTAAGAAGGATAAACAAGTGATTAGAAAGAGTAGGTTCTAAAGAAGGAGTATGGACTTGTACAAGTGAGGAATACATGTGAGTTTGTTAAAACATTTATATGGGTAAGGAAGTGAGAAAATTCAAAGTATAATTAACTTCCAAATACCACAAACTCAATTAGTCATTTAGACTTTAATCCATGATAATCAACAACGGATTTGATCACTAATCATCTTGATACAAACAAGCTAAGTGCTTTGCATCTTAAGTAAAGCATATACTATAACGGGAAAGGATGCATTTACGCAAAGTAACCTTTGACTTAGTTTGACCAATAAGGGAGTAAAACCCGTTACGCGATTAGGAACAATGTAAATCCGGATTAAGGTCAAATGATTACTTTTGCTTATTGGTATGTTGAAAGTATGATCATACTAGGTTTAGAAAGAAGTATCGGCCTTGGCTAGAGGTATTTGATAAAAGATTTGAGTTGGCTTTTTAATAGAAAAACATGAGAATTTGTTTTTGCTCCTCTCTAAGTCTAAACCTCATTTGAAGTGTTCCCAAATGCTCAAATATCATGTACATACCGTTATTGAAGTTTCCACATGTTTCGAGTAAGCGAAAGCCAACAATTTATAAATCCGCAAAATGGATTTCGAGTGTGGCGCGCTGGCCACGCGCTGATGTATGCCTAGTGCGCTAGATGGTGAAATCCGGTTTTGCAGATTTATGCTACCGTTTGTGATTTTACGTTTTGCGAATGTTTATTTGTCATCGTTAAAACATAAAGGAGATCCTAGTCAATGTTGTACCAACAAACTTGTTGGGTTTTCTTACTTTTAGCAAGATTTGTTTTAATTTTGTCATTGGTTTTTCTGGTTTTTTTAAAATTGTTGTTCCCACTTAGTTAGTGAACAATAACTACAAAGTTATTATTAACTAACTCATGGCATGCAAGTAAAGTAAACTAATTGTTGTTTTGAAAAGATTTGTGATCGTAAATGTAAATAGCAAGTAAAAGTCACAAAATTAACTTTTTAACGTTTAACTCTTTTTATTAAGAATTATACCTCATTGTATGCCAGATAAGAGCGAATAACAATGGGGATTGAATGGACATGTGTTGTGTGTGTGATCTTATCACTACTAACTTTGCCCACTAAACCCTAAAGTGTTATGCCAAAGTTAACTACTATGCTAACCAACTGAGCCATGATCATGGCTTACGTAGAATCTTTTAGGAGGAGTAGATGTGTGTTTGTGAAAGATACGACTTTAAATGCACAATACTTAACATTATAATCTTTACAAGAGTTCTTATTATACTACTTAGTTAGGGTCCACACCTCTTGGGTGATTGCGCACTTATCTTAGATCCTATGAATAGGTTAGTACATGTGTACTGATTTGACACTATTATATGTCTATTTAAGTATTGGCGACAAGGCCTCTTTCCAAGTTCAGTTCCTGACATTGAACTTGTCTTATACCCTCTTCAGGATAAGTTGACTTCTGGAGATAAGAGCTTGGACTTATCTGCTTTCAAACTATCTCGCCTATTCTTCAGTCTCTTGTCTTTAGGGTCTTCTAGTTGTTGGAGATCGTATGGGGCTCAGTGAGTCTATTGCCATGACTCACTGAACCCATCACCTTCTTCTTTGGCTCAGGCTTCATTCACTGAGTACCGCCTCACTGAATGCTAGAGTCTTTCTTGTAGACTCAGGCTGCGCATCTTGAAGGTAACTCACTGAGCGACTATTCACTCAGTGACCTTGAAATGTTAAAGGTTATTTACACTTAGGTTATATTGTATTCAAATCCTAAGTGAAAGATCATTGGGCACTGAATTGGCCCAACAATCTCCCCCTATTTGGATATAAATATAGCCTAAGTGTTTATCAGTGTGAGTGAGTACTTACAGCTTCTTCTCACACTGATTTCTGTAAAGCTATCTAGGATACTGAGTTTTTAACACAAAAAGTACTTCATTGAACGGTTACAAGGTCCTATTATCTATTACAAAAGATAACAAAAGATTACATAAGTACTCAGTCCATTTTGTATCCAAGAGCTTCCAGCTTGACTTTCTTTGACTTGAGCTTTTCTTGGTCAGGGTGTTCAACAATGAGTTTCCTCAGTTTCATGCTGAATCTTGCATTTTCAGTAGACTTGACCATTGATGCAGCTACTAGATATGACACAAGAGCTTCCATCCCTACTTTGTCGATGTCACTCCATCTTTGAAATGCTTGATCCCCAAATTCATTAGGGAAGAAAATTCCATACTCAGGTTCTTCAATGACCATGTTGTTGACGAACAAGACATTTTTAGGGAGAGCTCGATTGCATTCCAATCCAGGGATTCTTGTTTTAGGCTCAAGTTCCATGTGCTTCCGTTTCTTTCTTGAGGATCATGATGAGGCTTGTTTAGGGGGCTGGAGCAGGAAGAGCAGAATGAATTCCAAGTTACTCAAGAATTTTCTTTAGTCTTTCATATCTTCGCCTTAAAGAATTCATCAAGTCTTTTACCACTGCATTTTTCTTTATAGGCATGATTTCCATTAGTTCATCCAATTCGGAGATACCAAATGCACCAAAGAGAAAGGGTTCATAGACTTCAAAGATTCTACCATCAGTGCCTTTGTAGACTGTTATAACCACTGGCTTGGTTTTCGGATGGATCTTGATATCAGTGATAGGTTCTAGTTTTAGTCTGCTGCTGACAGTCCACATATAGCTATCGTACTTGTGCTTTCTGAGCTCAAGAGATTTTCTAACTTTCTTAGTATGTTTTCTTTTAAGAACAACATGTTCAGCGTCCTGAGATTTCTTAAACATTTCACCAGCCTTTGCCCATTTAATTGCTTTGGGATCAAGTCCTATCTTTTTAGCCTCTTCCAGAACAACTTTGATCATCTCAGGCTTGGTTATTGCAAGCAGCCTGGCTTCTTCCTTAGCTTTCTTGATTTGTTCCTTTTTATCCTAGTAGTCTTCAATTTCTTATTCAGTGAGGTAGACTACTTTCCCATTAATCATGAATTCAACTCTAACTAGTTCATCAGGGTCTGGACAAACAATATATGAAGCATTAACCAGTTTCTTTGAGGGATCATCATCAGACTCAGTTGCAATCCCTTTTCCTTTATCAATCTTTGGATTTGCATGAGAGCTTTTAGGATGAATGATGATTGGGGTGATTGGTTAAGCTTGAGTTGGTGGGATTATAGTGGATGGGATTGATGAGATTGGAATTGCTAATCTTGGTTCTTTAGTCTCCCCCTCAGTGTGAGAAGGAGGTTCTTCAGTAGCAGTGGTGTTTGCATTCTCCCCCTCAACATTTGCTTGAATGTCAATGAGAGAAAGTGTTGGAGTGACACTACCTGAGGGAGCTGAAGAGGGATGACCTTGAAAGGCTGTATACATTTCAGTCATCATGGACTTTATCTCGGAAGTGTCCTTCCTAAGAGAAGAAATTTCTCGTTTAAGAGCAGTCTGAGAGAGTTCAACTCCAGACATCCGGGAGCCAAGATTCCAAGCCATGTTGGTAGATGACTTCATCTAGGCAGTTGATGATTCTTCTTGCTTAACACCATGATCTCGAAGAGATTTCACAGCAGACAGAAGTGCAGAAAAATCAAAGCCCTTTACTAAGGAAAGTACCTTAGTAACGTTGGAAGAGATTCTAGCAAAAGTCTCAGTGGTTTCATTGATTTTCTAGTTTGTAGCAGGATCATCTTTGATGACATTAGATATGTCTTTGAGAAGCTGAGTGATGACATTCAGGCGTTTGTAAAGATCACTAATGGTAGTGCTACTTATGTCAAGAGAACTCATAGAGGCTTCCACAAGCTTATCAGTCTGATCTCTATGAGCGATGCTATCATAATATTGATCAACGGAGGCCTTAAGGTCAGCATATGTATAATACCCCATGTTTTCAAGTCATTGACGACGTCGATAAATCTACTATTTATTTTTAGTGTTGTACGCGTTTGCTTGTAATTTCATGCATTAAGTAAAATCGCGTAAGCTAAAAATTAGCGTTTAATGTAAACGGGCAGCAAACAATTAAGCATTTACATCAATCAAGTATTAAATAATTTTTTTGAGAATAATTATGGTCTTTGTTCATTTTATTTTATCAAATACGTAAAGTGTATACGTTTCCCGATAAATTGCGTTTAGGCATACCCGGAATCGCGTTAATTAATCTACGCTTCAACAAATACCCACGATTGTACCCAACACTCAAAGTTTTATTAAATTTACCCAAGTTAATATTACTTTACACTTTGTACATTATAAAATAAAACAATACACAAAATACTTGCAAGTAAACATCTTTTATGAAAAACTACAAGTTGTAACATGTATAACTTTCACTAGATATTGTGTTAAATATCAAAACCTTCTAGAAACCCTCCCCCCTCTCTCTACCCATGGCACAACAACAACAATAGGAGTCATAGAGCACATTTTCTTTACAAGTTGGCTTGTACATCACCTTTACATTAAACCTAGCCATACCTTGTTTCTTTGACCAAGACCAACTCTCCTAGAAACCCTCATCTTGTTCTTGACTAACTATTGCAAACTTTTTGACCATCTAACTCTTATATGTACAAGTATTCAAGAGAGATAACACATAGATAGAAAATACTTAACCAAAAATCAAACAAACACTCTCTTTTTGCTCTTTGAAGCCCACGGCTTGAAACACCCCTTGTAACAAATCCATACAAAATTTTATACAACCTATACACACATATACACATCATTCCTAAGATATTCTAAGATGTTTCCAAGCATTGGTTAGCCATTTGCAAGTAATTATCAAGAAAAGGGAAGCTAGGGTTTTATTAGGAAAACTAGGGTTTTCTTGGTTGCAAGCTTTGGATTTTAATCTAAACAAGGGTTTAGATTGTATTGAGCATCATCTTCATTCACCATAAGGTCATCTAGAACTCTTTATGTTCTTGAATTTATCATTATATGCATATGTAAATTCTTTATAGCTTGAATCACCATTTAGGGTTTTTAAACATGTTAAATGAATAACTTACTTGTGATTATGATTTTTTTAACACTTTTACATATGTTATGTTATTGTTAATATCATGATAAAATGGACATAGAAGTATTGTACCATGTTGATTTAGTGTAAAAATTGTTATATACAAATTAGGGTTTCAAAAGTTCATTTAATATGTTACAAGTAAAAGTAATGCAAATGACATGTTAATCTTGTTTATAGACTTTTAGTCATGTTATATGAACACTAAAATAAGGTTATAATAGAAGTATAACTCTTGTACACACTTGGTTTATGTATAAAAATGTTTATGTAGAAACTAGTAAATTAGGGTTACTTAATGAAGTTATGATTTTTAAGTGTTATTATGGACTTGTTAATCTTGTCACCTTGGACATTTGGATAAAGAATGAACTTATGGACAATATTATATATATCACTTATAATAAATATAGTATATGAGATTTGTGGTAAGTTACAAAAGTGAAAGTACATAAAATAAGCTTTAAATAAAAGTGTAAGTATGGATTCTTAAGGGGCTGTTTGTATTTCGAATTTCAAATAGTGGGTTTAACATTATATAAAAATAATACGTCTCATGAACGGATATATAAAGAACTTGAAAAACGGATTAATAACGAAAAAGATACGGTAAAAACAAGTTATACGTTAATAAACGGAGTCGTAAAAGAATTTTTATAAAAATTAATCAAACAGCAAGTTTGGTATTTTTAACAAATTATACATATTTTTGGGATTCCAAAATGATAAGAATCGAAAATTTTCAATTAATAACAAATGAGTTATGAATTTCGCGAGTTTACAACAATTAATACTTTTATAAAACTATTTTTATAAAAGTTACTGTTCATGACAGAAATAATTATTTTTTTGTAAACCTCATAATAATCTTAGAACTTTCAATTACGAGAACGTGCTGGAAAGAATCACTAAAAACGGGAGCAATAATAAACGAATAAAAAATGACGTTTAACGGGTTTTATACGATAATTAAAACTATAAAATAACTTTATAACGAGTGTGAACAGTAAAAAGTACTGTTCATCAGAGGGTCAAAAATATTAAAATATCAAAGTATGATAACTCGTCTAAATACGAAAGCGTGGGCATAAGAAACGTCAAAATCAGACTTAAAACGCGAAAGTTACGCCAGTTTTACTACAACGGAAAATAAAAACGTTTTTAACTTATTAAACACAATTTTTTCAAAACAATTATATGGAGATTTAGCTATATAGAAATATGCATGGAAGTATTTTAAACCCATGTGGATTAGTACTTATTTACGACCTTAATTAAATAAGGTTGCATCTGACGATTTACGTGACGCATTATCCTGTGATATACATGTTTTCGCTCACTCAAGTTGAGTTCATAGACCCAAACATTTACATGCTTTTGTTTACAACAGTTTTTTGGGGTGAGAAAACAAGCAATGTTTTAAAACTGGACACAAGTAAGTTTTAAGTTTCATATTTAGATTAACCGTGTTGCGCTAAGTAGGCGATATCCCCTAGTTTAGCCATATCATGAACTATCAGTTACAGGATTATGAGCGCGAAAGTTTTATAATAGATCTATTGGGATTGACATCCCCGTTCGGCGGTGAGTTATCTATCACTGACAAACCAACGAATACCATGTCGAACATAGGATGATGCGGGTTAAACCTCACACGGGCAAAATTTAGGCCCATTTAATATGGGTATTTATTTATGTCGAGCCTTCCAGTGTCCCCATGAGCTAGGTGCAACGTCAATTACATTTAATATGATGTCTGCATCTGTTGGCATTATCATCACACTTTGGAAATCTAATGGTCCGACCCAATAATATGATTTATCAAACCTATGAATTCACCAACATTAATGTTGACATTTTAAAAGCAATATTTTTCAGATTCAGTAAGTCACGAGGTGCAAGTAAAACATTGGAGGTTATGATTTGGATATCATGCATTAACAGATTATGTCTCATTACATATAGAAATAACTTATGGCTAGAAATCTTTGTATTTTGAACAAGGGGACAAGTGAAGCTTCGGCTTATGTAACAAATACTTTGTTAAATCCAATGTATCAGTTTTAAACGACTTTTTGGTCGTTCTATATACATCTTGTGTTATTGATCTATGAAGTAACACACCCCGGACTCCTCCTCCACAATCCATACTGTCTCCTGGAGAGTCATCCTATCCCCCATAAGTAAATTGACCCGCTGTGAGTCCATAGCGACACGCTGTGATATACGAGTCCTACCATCCTGAGCATCCTCTAATAAAGTATACAAGTCCTGTGTATCATGCTTATGGAGCTCAGCAATCTCTGTAACCCTAGTATTGACCTCTCCCACGGTCATAGGTACTACCTCAGGAACCGCCTCTGCCGGATCTACCCAAGTATCCCTAATACCTTACCCAACCTCACTAATCCCAAGTCGTCTCGCTTCAGCATCGACGGTGCTGACAAACCCATAATCTACCCCTCGACCTCCGGTAGGTCTGGCAGTAGAACTCTCCTCGGTCTCATATTTGGAGTCTAGAGTAGACAAACACAACCTCTTGCGAGGTGGCAGCTCAGACTCAGGAACATCATCCCTATGGTCAACCGGTGGTGGTATGTATAAAGATGGTGGTAGTGGAGGTGATGGTGATGCGGCAGTAACTGCATCAACAAAGGCCTGAGTGGATGCTATCCTAAGTGTCTGGTTTTGGGTTAGACACCCAGGTGATGGTAGTAATGGTGATGGCATAGGTGGTGGTGATGAATGTGCAGGTGGGGCCGTGCACCTAGCAAGGCGCTCTTCTGCAGAGGGTGGTGATAGTAAGATAGGTGGTGATGGTGATGGAGTAGTCATGGCTAGAAGTCTCTCAACCTCTGCCTCTGGTGGAAGGGATATGGAATCCTGAAGTCGGACAGTGATCCTAGCTCCAGTGGTAGAAATGTCGGTGGAGGGTGGTGGTATAACAGGCTCTGTTCCTTCAGGTGGGGAAACAGACTCAACAGTAGGTACAACACTAGCATAGTCGGCCGGAGCTAAGTGCTCCTCCTCCTCGTCCTCGTCCTCATCATCCTCATCCTCATCATCGGTGTCATCCCCAGATGAATCACCGTCATCATCATCTCTATCATCTCCCCCGTCCATAGGATAGTCAACCGGACCATCCTCTGTCTCATCATCCTCTCCTCAACATCCTCATACTCCTCTGGAACCTCCTCAGGGATCTGACCTCAGCAACATAACCCTGGTGACTCACAGTGGTGAATCAACATGAGGTAATGAGCTGCTCCACAACCGAGAACAACATGCCCTCATCCTCCAATGGTAAATTACACAGGTTCACAGGCTCTGGCACTAATCAAGATCATGGTGCCTGTAGGAACAATAGGCCTCACGCTCATCCTCGTCCTGAGGAACTGCTGTTCTTTGGCTTTCCTCTGGGTCTGGTAAGGGGGGGGGGGGGGGGGGGGGGGGGTGTAATCCGGTTTATGGTGCGGGCTACCGGCTGCATGGGAAGTCCATCGTATCTGTACACGATGACTCATGGAGACCCTCCGTCAGATATCTCCTCATCAGCTCCCCAGAAGACCCTGCCTGGTACGATGCCAGAATCGGTAATAAAACGGAAGTGTAGGTAACCGCAGATGATGCAGAAGACATGACTGCTGCAAAAGCAAAAATAACTTATATAAGTATTACTTAAAAGAGAGATCGGTATGTTATGTCTATAAGTTTTCATTATAAGAGACTTATATAGTAATATACATAGTATAATTTATATACGCATATATCAATCATGCAAGCACTTAGTAAACTACTAATGCTAAAACAGTGTATGTCATGTAAGCCATTTATAATTTAGATGCAAACAAGTAATGTAAGTATTCCCGTCAAATCCCCTTTGTTTACGCACTGTTTGCAAAATGGTTATATCCAGACAAAAACTTTTGACCTGTTTTCCTCTATAACCTTTGGCTTTGATACATCTAGTACCACCCCCAAATCTGGGTAGCAAGGCGGAAATGTTTGAATATCCGAAGGCGTACTATCATAATCAATAGTACTAGATATGAGAAACGACCAACTAAAACGTGTCGTTTAAAAAAGAACAGTGGATTTAACAAAATACTTGTTCAATTTACATAATCTCGTGGCCTTTCAAAATTGATATGACACCAAAAGTAAAGATTTGGTTTTATTAAACCCAAATGACCCAAATGTAATACGCCCCAAATCTATAAATATTGACTCTCCACATAGAGACCCCAATGTATCTGCAACGTCGTGCCCTATTAACCTGAGAAAAACATGCTTAAAACGTCAACATAAAGTTGGTGAATTCATAGGTTTATGTATGTAAATTGTAGGACCGCAAGATTTCCAGTTGTATGAGTTAAGACAACAAATGCAAAACATCATAAAAAGTATTAATGTTTTCCTAATCTCAATGACACTGAAGCTCGACATTTATTAAGCAATAAATTCCAACATGTGCCCGTGTCTGATAGTCAAACCCGCAAACATCCCAAATCCGACATGGTATACGTCTGTTGTCCGGAAAACCGGCACAGTGAGCGCTACTCACCTAAACGGGGATGTCAATCCCAAATAGATCTATTTATAACATTCGCGCTCGCAATCTAGCAATTGACAGTTCATGATAAAAGGGTTCAATGGGTTATCGCTACTTAGGCAAACACGTAATTATAGTATAAATGTACACATGTGTCCAATTTGTAAAACAAAGCATGTTCTCACCCTAACAATGTAAATCATTTCAATAATTGTAAAACATGAGGCTATAAACTCACCTTAGTAAATAGTCCTTTGAAATGATAAATATATCCAAGTATAGCAAATGAACTCACACAACAGTCCAATTACCTAAGTAAATACGGACCATTCTTATTCTACAAAGTTTAGGCTAAAGACTTAAATTATACACTACAATGAAATAGCTAGTTTATATATACTGTTATCACATATGTGAGGTGCACATGTTAATTGTATATGAATTCACGTGATGGATCTTAGGGAAGGTAAACGATGCACACGTCATAGTAAATGTATAAAAACGTTATTAATAAATATTCCTATTTATTAAGTTCGTCGTTACATTTGTATAATAGTCCGAATGTAATTCGTCTAGTAAACGCTAAGTGTTTATAAAAACACTTTAGTTTATAAAATGCCTCTTAGGTTTTCCATAATTTCAAGACATCCCCCTAGTTTTATAAAATATATAACTATTTTATATTTTTAAACCCCTTAAGTTTCCACTTTACACTTTTGGCCCCTTCAACTTTACAGAAAATACACTTTAGGTTCCTTATCTGTTACAATAGTCTATAAAGTTTCAAGAAAGTGGACAAAAAATAGTCCCTCATCTTACAAAAACAGTGAGTTTGACAGATTTGAACCCCTCAATTTTTCAAAGTTTTTTTTGGAACACTTTTAGGAGTCCCTAAACTTGTAAAAATCACACATTTTTATAGCCCGATTAAGTTCTAAAAAGTGGGCAATTGGTTTATTACTCCCAAAAAAAGTCATCCAGAAAAGCTAAAACTTCTTATAAATAAGCTCGGATAAGCTTATTTATGCTTATTGGGGCTTAATGAGCCTTATTGGGCCCGTTAAGGTCTAATAAGCTATTTAAAGGTCCAAATGAAATTTAAAAAGTACATAAGCCCTCCTTAAGCTTATTAAAAACTGATAAGCTGAAAAATAAGCTCCAGGTGAGCTTATTTGAGCTTATTCGAGCTTATTGGGCTCGTTAGCCCAATAACTTAACCCGAAAGTTTGTAAAAAAGGTTTCATACATTATACAACTTCAAATAACCTTAACCGAATGTTTCCAAATGGTCCATTAAGGTTTCTCTACATCTTCCAACTTATTTTCTCATCCCATTAAGCTCTTATGGTTATAATTAATCTGTTTTAAATGTTTGGCTTATCCAATAAGCCAATAAGCTTGTTATTAGGCTTTTGGGCCCAATAGGAACCCGAATAAGTTTACACGCGTTCAAGTTAGTCCAATTTAGGTTCATTAGTATTTTCTAAGTCTAATAAGCTTTCTAAACTATATAAGCTCACAAATAAGCTGTTTGAGCTTATTGTGGCTTATAGGTTCACGTTTGGACTCGGCAATGGGCCATTAAGCCCGTTAAGGGTCCGTTTGGTTTTAAACACAAGTTAAGGTATTTTAGGGCCCAACTAAGTTCAATAAGCACTTAGGTCTCTTAATAAGCCCAAGGGCGCTTATTAATAAGCTATGGGCTCACCAGACTAGCTTATTGGCTTTTTTGGGTTTAATGGGCCTTGCACGACCCGTTATGGTTTCCTTTGTATTTCGTTTATCCTTAACGGGTTTAAAGTCATTATAAGCCCTCGATAAGCTCTCGTGAGCTTATCATTAAGCCGTGGGATTTACTCATGGGTTGTTGGGCCAGTTCAGCCTAAACGTGGGCTGCGTGGGCTTAACGAGACTACAAGTGGCCCGTTAAGCTTTCTAGCAACATATACGAGTCAGAAAAAGTCCTAGTGCCCATATTACGTTTTGTTTAGCTTATATATAGGTCGTGTAATACATGCAATCGTAAGTTAAGGTCGTATACGCATTCCCAAGCCACCCCGTTATATTTTCTTTGAAAGTTTATGTGTGATTTACAAAGTATTCGTGTGTGTGATTTAATGTTCTCGTTGGTGTTCCTATTTGTATCTAACGTACACGTTTAAGACTTTGCTTTCCATTTAATCATTTTGTACATGTTCCTTAACCTTCCAACACCACACAAGGTCGAGTATATGTATAAATATTTCGTATTTACAATGCACGAGCTCACGTTAGCGTATCTTTTGTATGGTAACATGACATATTGACTAGAAACAAGGAAAAACATGTATAATACGATTTGTATAAGTTTAAATGTGACTTACAAAAGGGTCCTAGAGTTCTTGTTCGAGTGTTGGACGTGTAGAATGCAAACCCCAAGTGTATACACGATCGTATACTCAATGTATGCCAACCCTTGGCTCGTGTACTCCTTATGCACTTGTAATATAAACCCTAGTGTATATTGTTGGTTCGAATGAAATAAATGGAAGTGTTTGTTTGCGGTTTAAGACTCGAACACAAGAAACAAATACGTGTTTAGTTGTTTGAGAGTGTTTGAGGTGTGTGTGAGTTTTCAAGAGTGTAAAATGGTGAATATACATGAGTATTTATAGGCAAAATACTTAGTTACATCACCTAGTCACACAAACAAACCAAGTACCATTCTTAATTGTAAGGTTTTGGTACAAGATTTACCAAGATTATGGAAATCTTAAGGATTTGTGTATATACATGCATGTTGCCACGGTTAGAAGGGAAAAGAGGGCTCAAATGGTTATTAACCATTGTGTAATAGTCTAATCTAGGGACATGTAGTACTAGTTTTAATTAGGAGATCATGGTACAAGATTTACCAAGGATAATGCAAATCTTATGATTTGTGTGTTGGTTTGATGTCTAGCCGTGGGTTCCCAAGAGAAAAGAGGCAAGAAAAGTTGTCATCCAATGTGTAATAGCTTAACTAGGAAACATTAAGGACAAGCTTTAATTAAGCTTGGATGTACATGTACTTTAGGGATCATTAGAAGATTTTTAAGGATTTTTCCTAGTTGTTTTAGTCCCAATATTCAGCCAACATAGGTTGTAACACAATAATTGATTTAATTTTGTGTTTAAGGTTTGAAAATGGGTATTGGTTTGAGTCTAGGTAAGTCTAGGTATTTTCGGGGTGTGTCCAAATGTATTTTATTAAGAGACGTAAGCCTTTTACGTGACCAATAAAAAAATATGCTAAATTAATAATTATCTTCTTAATAACTATATAACACTTGTTTGACATAAACCTTAATTTATTTGGTGACCGTTTACGTTAAATGATTATTTCTAGTCTACGCGATTTAGCTTAAAAGTTAAATTAAAAGTAAACGCGTATTGGACCAAAATAAATAGTGACGAATAATAGGAGTCGTAAAATGACCTGAATTTGAGAGATGTTACAGTAGGAGCTTTAATGAACATACCTATCTTTGTTGAAACTTTTTCTGTTGTGACTGATTTTGCAGTTTTAGAGGATATGGATGCTTATTGTAATGAAGGATTGGGCGATGTTGTTTTTGGCGAACCGTTCTTAAGAGAAGTTGGAATTAAAACAAGACGGTTTGATGGGATGATTACCATTTACAATGGTAATGATGAAGAAACTTACCAAATGGTGCGATCATATCCGAGGTTTAAAAACCATACTAATGAACAATGCAACAAGATCCCACCATTACTGAAGGTAAGTGAGAATGATAAAAGGAATGGAATCTCGTATGCATACCAAAAGCTTAAGGGGTTCTACAAAGGAGTTTTGAATTTAGGACCCAATTACATTCGAAATGCGAAGATGGAAGAATGGCTCGCATGCGGGCACATTAGCGTGCATGAGATAGAATAAGAAGAGAAGCTGAAGAAAAGTCTAACTTAAAGACTTCGCTGTAAACAAAAGTGCTTCCCGGGAGACAACCCGGAATGTTATTTTATTTTGTTATCAAGTCTGTCTTCCCAGACATCAATACGGCGTATCCGTTCCATACCATACGGCGTATTGATTGTCTAGACGTTATCAGTCTATATTTTTAATGCGCTTTAAAAACATTATTGTCAGTTTTGCGAATACGTCGTATTTAATTATTTGATATACCGTATCCATAGACTGACCCGTATTTAGTTTGTTTAGTTTAGTTTAAATTAACCGTAGGTACCAAGATAGGAATGCACCTGTTTTTTCTATATTTTATGCAGGACCTCGTGAAGGAAATATCAACGAATATTGGTGGAGAATTTTCAAATTTGGAAGATCTTGAAGTGTTGGAGTCTTGAAACCTCAAGACGGCTGTTCAACATGAATTATTGCTCATGAACGCAACTTGGAGAATCTACCGAGCAAATATCAGGGGAGTTTCTCATTCTAATTTTTTTTAAATTCCCGTATTTAATGTTTTCTATATACAACGAGGACGTTGTATAATTCAAGTGGGGGGATGGAATTAGAATGTTTACTTGTCCTAATTTTCACAATAAAATGCTTAAATTATGCTCAAATTTAAAATATTTTCAAGCATACTTTTGTGAAATTACTTGTTACATAACCCGCACATAATAACCCTTGTTAGATATTGTGAGGATTTAACCTTTCCGTTTCCAAATGTTTACCCAAATTCCACAAAATATGAGTGTGCCGGTGATGTTGTAGACTTTAGAACTTGGCTTGGTATATCTATTCGAGACCACAATAATGAGTATTATGGATTTAATTGGAGTAACTTGTTTAAATTGGTAAATCTTAGGATTACAACCAAATCGCCTATACATGTTGTTTATTAACTAACTACACCGGTTAGTTAACCTCCCGTTAAACCCTTCCACTCTCATCTTTAGAGTGATGATCCACTAGAACAACCCGTAGAGCCAATCCTTTAGGAATTTACACCAACTATTTGTTTCGTTACACCCTTACACCTTAACCTACCCTGTTAGATTAAAGTTTAATTTACAGTTGCTAGTTGCTTAAAGTGTAAAGTTTGTATTTCCCGAGTCTTGTGTCATTTTCTATCTTTGGTGCGGTTGGAAATTTGCACATTGCAAATGGGAATGTATATTAGTAGTCAAAGCTCATGTGATTTTACTACCGTCGCAATTATTGATGAAACCGAAGGACGAAGAATTACCGAAGGAATTATCTGGAATTATTATGATCGTAAAGATGGTGAAACTACACCGAGATTTGAAGTTTAGTTAGCAAAAAAAATTGAAAAAGTGAGAAAAATACAAAAAGAGAAAGAAAGTTTAAAGATAATCGTTTCACAATTACCGAAGGAATTATACGAAGGATCGATTATTCGTCGATACGTCTAAAAAATCGACGATGTAAAGTATTATACAAAGTGGTAGATATCGCCACTTGCCTTGTAAAGTATGTAAAGTTTTGGGATGATTGGGAAGTTGATCGTTACAGGAACACCAACTTAGGTTGTTGTTTTTGATCAATGATCAAGACGTTGTAAATAGTTGTGTCTTTGTCATGGTAACGGTCGGGAAATAAGTGTCTAGCAACTTGTACTTTAAGCCTTCATCTATTTGTTTCTTGCTTTTTATTTAACAACAATTTACTTCCCTCTCACCTAATGATTAACCTCTGGTTTTATGCTAATGAGGAGCCATACGAACTTGCATGTCTATTTCGGCATTCCGGCCATGTATGCATGTCTTGTACCTCGTTGGTTTACAACTTTTGGTGAAAGTTAGAAGGTTCCTACCCTATATCATTCTTCATCCTAACCGTTGGTTAAATTCGAATGAGGATGTGATCGAACACTCATGTCTATCCCGGCGTTCCGGGTGTGTATGTGTGCTTCACCTGCTTTGTTAGAGCGGTACTTCTGGAAAAAGATTGTAGAATGATCAAACCGTACGCCTTTCATACAAAAACCTATATTTACCCTTATAAACTTGTTACTCCTTAGCTTTAGCGGTGGAGATGTGTATCCTTACCAAGCTTATGATAGAATACTCATCACGACCGAGCAATTGAGCGAATTAGTTACATGTTACCACATAGATTAGTTGAGTGATTTGAGTGTTTTCATCTTCCTATTTTGTGAGGTGTTTGGTTGTGTACTTGTAATTGATCGAATAAGTGCTTTAACGGAAAATATCCTTAAGGGATACATTTTTATCAACTTCTAAAGGCTACGTGAGGACAAGTAGGATTCAAGTGGGGGGATATTTGATGACATCAAATAACGTCTATTTTATAGCATCATTTATCCCATGATATTAACCCATTTTGTATAGTTATTGCAAAGAATTGTTACTTAATCGTTTATATTTGAGAATTGCAGTAATTATGGAGTAATTGGTAAAAGTTAGCAAAAGGCGCGCATTTTGGAGCTTAAATGAAGATATTTTAAAGATTTCTATTCTGAAGACCAATACGCCGTATCCATCAAGAAGATACGGCGTATCCGTGCCTGCACTCACCAAACGACCACAGAGGATTAATGATCAATAGGCCGTATTCAAGATATGGAATCAATATAATATTCTAAAAGATATCAAGCGTGGTCCCTACTCTAAGAAATCCCCAATACGCCATATCCAACTCTTGGATACGCCATATTCAACCGACTTCCAGACCTTATAAATAGAAAACTCAAAAACGAGTTTTAAGTGTGCTAAATCATATTCTCGATACGTAAACCACAAAAGTTAATTTTCAGAGGAGAAAAAGAGCAGAAGAGGTCTAGAAACGTATTCAATTCCATAGGAGACATCGTGTAATTCCATATACTTTAGTAATCGTTTAGTTTTTGGTATCATTCGTTAACTCGGTTAGTTTACCTTGGATAAATAATTACTCTTGTATTTATTATGACTTTTGAAGGCTAAAACCTTTGAGTATTAGCCATTATTATGAAGATCTGAATGTTTGGTATTTGTTTATATCGATTTCTTGATTTATCGTTGAGTGCTTGTTTATGTTTATCAATTTATACTTGTTTACACGCTTTTGTATGCGACCTATCATTCAACTGGATCTAGCAAAGTGGACCAAGCAGATCTAGAGTCTGGGATAGCTCTCCATATAGTAATTTATACATCTAGAATCATAGTTACACAAATATTGTCCTTCCAAGTCTGTGTCTAGGATACGCTTCGGGCTTAACTAGTTAATTGGATATTGCCGATGGTTTATTGATCGTGTTGACTAGCAGGTGACCTAGATAATTAAACAAATAACGTTCTGGTTCCATTGGATAGTTAGACAAGTGGACTACTAGTGTATAAATTTCTATTAAGCGGTAAGTGGGTAAAGTCTCTATGAGCTAGGGTTTAACAAGATCACCATTGCTTTAATCCCTAAGATAGATTATAATCAGCAAATTAGGATGCTTTATGCGGATGCTTTAATTGTGACAGAATTAATGTGTCTAGGTCTTAAGATGATGTAACGCCTAAGTCTTAAGAATGATATGCCGCCTCGAGAGAAGAAATCATTGCAGTTAATAAACAAACCAACATTCTAATCGGATTAATAATGGTTAATACAGTTTTCTTATATAAGGTTTGACCGCTCTTTTATCTTTTGTCTATTAGATTGCGTGGGTAACAGTGTCTTGAATTGATTGTAGTCACCAACCAAACCGTGCCAGTCTCTCAGGCTGAAAACCCCCTTTTTCCATTAGAATTAGGATTTAGACTGACATAGGTTTAACGTAGGTTTAGAATAGAATAGAGTTAACATAGTTTAGATAACCAAGATATTAATTAAATTGATAGATTTAACCTCGCTTCAAGTGTTCGACACCCTACTTACCACGAAACTACTACCGATCGGGTACACTGCCTGTTAAAGTGTTGTTTTTGGTTGAGTCGGCAAAATATAAATTTAAAACTTGAATCAGTAAAATATACCATACAACGACAGCACATCAATCCTAGGAATTGACAACCTCCTATTGTGGACTTCCTATCTAAGCTTGCTCCTGCATAGTCACTGTCAATGTATGCCACCAAATCAAAAGGTGAATCCTTAGGATACCAAAGGCATACTTTAGGTTGACCTTTAAGATATCTAAAATTTCTTTTCACAACATAAAGATGTGACACTTTAGGGTTAACTTAGAATCTGGCACATACACATACAACAAACATTATATCTGGTCTTGAAGAAGTAAGATACATCAATGAGCCAATCATTAATCTGTACATGTGTTTATCTATGTCTTCACCATCTGCATCTTTGAGCAAAGGCTTATGGGTTTCCATGGGTGTACTTGCTGTTTTGACATCACTAAAGCCAAATTTCTCCAAAATCCCAGTCACATACTTGTCTTGGCTTATAAAAATCCCATCTTCCTTCTGTTTCACTTGCAGTCCTAAGAAGAATGTGAGTTCACCCATAGAACTCATCTAAAACTTCTTATGCATCATCTTTTCAAACTCTGTGCATAACTTCTTCTTTGTAGACCCAAAAATGATATCATCTACATATACCTGTACTATCAGAATATCACCTTGGTCCCTCTTGATAAACAAAGTTTTGTCTATCTGTCCTCTCTAAAACCCATTTTCTAACAAATAAGTAGACAAGGTCTCATACCAAGCTCTGGGAGCTTGATGCAAACCATAGAGAGCCTTTTCTACTTTGTATACTCTGTCAGGGAAGTCTGGATCTTCAAATCCTAGTGGTTGACAAACATAGACTTCCTCTTCAATCTTTCCATAAAGAAAAGCACTCTTGACATCCATCTGGTACACCACAAAGTCTTTAAATGAGGCATAGGCTAAGAATAGCTTAATTGCTTTAATTCTGGCAACAGGAGCAAAAACTTTATCATAATCAATCCCTTCTTCTTGTGTGTACCCTTGTGCAACCAATCTTGCTTTATTCTTAATCACAATACCTCTTTCATCCTTTTTGTTTCTGAAGACCCATTTAGTTCCAATAGCTCTCTTTCTATTAGGTAACTCTACCAAAGTCTAAACTTCTTGTAGCTTGAATTGTAGAAGCTCTTCCTGCATAGCCTTTATCCAGCTTGGATCCTTCAGTGCTTGAACTACCTTTTTGGGTTCTTCTTGTGATAAGAAACAAGTAAACAAACAATTATGAAAGTCTTTATGGTTTGTTCTTTGCTGAACTGAACTAAACAAACAATGTTTCAAATTCTTTGTTATTCTTCTTGTTTAAGGTGCTAAATTCAAGTCTCCAATAATTTGTTCAACTGGATGATCTTTGTGTATTCTTGTAGTTGGAATAGGACTGACAGGCATAAATGCATCTAAATTGTTCATGTCAGCCTCTGCACCAACATCTTCATCATCATCTGAATAGACAATATCTTCCAATTCAGGTATATTTGGATCATCTGCACATCTATAGACTATATTCTCATCAACTGCATTATCCTCTATGCTAGCAGCATTAACAGTTGGACTAACAGTATTAATATTGTTAGTGATGTTAAGACTTGCATCCTTTTCTTGATTAATTCTTGGCTCATCTGTACTTGGAATACCACCTTCATTCCCTGGATCTTCAACATCCTTCATTTCTTCCTCTCATCATGGTTTGAATCCAGCATCAGGAGAATCCTATAGACTAGAAAAGAATGGTGGATCTTGAGTCCATAATGGTAGTAGTATGTAATCTTTGCCAGATACTGTCTCCACTCTAGCTTTACCTGCTTCAGCACATGCTTTTGTACCTGCATTACCATTAGACTGATTCCCTACAACAACTAGCTTATAGTTCATAGAATTTGTTGGTGCATCTATATCAAAAATCCAATTAGGTCCACTTCCTGCAATATTAGATGTATTTTTACTAAATTGTACATGCAGGTTCTCTTTTACTATCCTAGTTCTACTGTTGAATACTCTAAATGCTTTGCTATTGGTAGAGTATCCTACGAAGAACCCTTCATCAGCCTTTCCATTAAATTTACCTAAGTGATCTATGGTATTAAGGATTGTAACAGGATACCCAAATGGTCTCATGAAGCTTAAGGTAGGTTTTCTACCTAGAAAAAGTTCATAAGGGGTCTTGTTGTGAGGCTTGATAACTAACACCTTATTTTGGACATAACAAGCAGTATTAACTGCTTTAGCCTAAAAAGTTATTGGTAATTTTGAATCAGCTAGCATAGTCCTAGCAGCCTCTATTAGTGTCTTATTTTTCCTTTCTGTTACTCCATTTTGTTGTGGAGTCCTAGCAACACTAAATTCCCTCTTAATACCTTTCATTTCACAAAACTGATTCATGACCCTATTCTTGAATTCAGTCCCATTGTCACATCTAATCACTTTCACCCTAAGGTCTATTAGATTTTCTGTGCCTGTTATGAATGTTTTAAGGATTTCACTAGTTTCATCCTTAGTGGCTAAAAAGAAAACCCAACCAAACCTACTAAAATCATCTGTGACAACTAGGCAGTATATCTTTTTCATTAAACTTTTTACAAATGTTGGGCCAAACAAATCCATGTGCAACATTTGTAATGGTTGGCTGATTGAACTGACTGTTTTGGTCTTACAAGAAGCTCTGTGTTGCTTTCCCTTCTGACAAGCAACACAGGTTTGATTAATTTCAAAAAGTTTTGAAGGTAAACCTCTTACAAGGTTTCCCCTTACCAGTTTATTCATTGTTTTGAAATTTCCATGTCCAAGCCTCCTATGCCAAAGATTAGATTCATCTGGTATGGCTTTTTCAAAGAGACAAGTAAGACCTCCTTGAGGAACAACATTCTTTAAGTCAACACTGTACATGTTATCCTTTCTAGGAACTTTAAGTAAAACATGACTTTCATCAGTTAACTTAAAGTCTAGAGACAAAACAACACATTTAGTATCAGTAAAAGGAACACTATTCTTCTTGTCACACATTTTTAAGACACTAAAAAGGTTAAACTTTAGTTCCTTTACAAAATACACATCTTCAAAATCCAATTTACCAGTTCTTATTTTACCTTTCCCAGTAATTTTCCCTCCTTTGGAATTACCTCCAAAGGCAATAAATCCTTCATCAATTTCTTCATAATCTGTAAGATAGGACCTGTTTCCTGTCATGTGCCTAGAGCATCCACTGTCAATCACTCCTTTATCCTTCAAATCTTGCTGTGGATTTCCCTGCACATAATGGTAGGAAAATTAGATTCTTTTGGGGACCCAAGCCATTACTGACTTGGATCTGCCTTGTGCATCAATATAGTCAAATCTTTTAAAGGACATTGATGCACCATTTTTTCTGAAGACATGGTCTAAAACTTTATGCTTTGGTCTCCAAACCTAACATGCTGAGGCCTTAAAAGCATTTCTCTTGTTTTCCTTAACAGCACTAAGAACTGCTTTTCGCCTAGCAGTATTAACCCTTGTTCCCTTAACAGTATTAACCTTTTTAGTAAAATTACTGTTATTAGCTGTTGTTATTTTGTTAAAAGGCCTTCTAGCAATTGAATATACATTATTAATAACATTTTTCATAGGTCCTGCATTATCCACTACTGTTCTTGGTTGAACAGTATTAACTGGTCTAGCAGTATGTGAAATTGGGCCAGACCTAGTTAAGACTATTCTTGGAACCATGTTCCTTTTTGGACTGGGTAAGTTAATTTAGAGAAATTATGTTTGTTCACCCTTTAAACATTAGTCTAAACTAGTTTTGCAAATCTTCCATTATTAAACCAGTTATTGCAATCATTCTTCAAATGATCAAAACTACCACACACATGACAAGCTTTGTTGAACATCTTAAAATCACTCCCTAATTTTTAAGATATCTGTTGGTTCCAGTTTCTCTTGTTCCCTCTAAGACTAGGTGTGTTTTGCCTATTTTTATCAACTGATGTTTTCCTAGGAGATTTTACTTGCTCAGTAGACTTAACAAAGTTTATCTTAGCAAAACTAGGTTTATTAAACATCTCAACTGTTTTAACCTTAGGCACATTTTCTTCATCACTATCAGATACCCAATCCTCAATAATTGGGGCTCCATTTTCTTTCCTAGCAGTCTTAGGTTCATTAGTCTCAACAGTAGGCTTTTCAACTACAGACTCACTAACAGACTCATTCACATCAATAAAATCATCTAGACTAGGATAAACTAAATCAGATTTTGGTGGCATAAAATTACCAGTATAGGAGGTGGGACAACATTATACCCTAATCCTGTTTTACACTTATCCATTATCTGTCTGTCTAGAAGTTTACTTAGGTTTTTTGATGAATTTTCAAATTTTTGTACTGTAAGTTGAACCTTATCTTTTTCTTTTGTAGCCAACTCTAACTTCCTTTTAAGCTCTGTAATATCTAAATCTCTTAAATAGATTTCACGTTTTAAGAGTTTTATATCTTCCTCATACACAAACTCATTTTTCTTAAAGACTAACAGTCTAGCTTCTACAGATTCTAAACCAGTTTTATAAGAGACAATACTTATCCTAGATGTTCTTAAATCTTTAACTAATTGTTCATTTTGTTCTTTTAGATCTTTTATACATTCTAAATAAGATGAACAATAATTTGAGTCTTTAGATACCTCCGAGTTTATAGAAGAAGTTGAACTTGTTGAAGAATAAGCCATGAGGGCAAAATTGGTTGGACATTCTTCTACTTGATCACTCCAATCATAGACAAAGTCATCACACTAAGATACTAAGGCATTTAAAGTAGTTTCTTCAAGTGGGACAGTCCTTCTAGTAGGCTCCCAGTTTCTGTTGTCTTAATTCCTGGGTGCCTTGCACTCCCTTGCAAAGTGTCCTCTCTTGTGGCAGTTGAAACACTCCACTTTGGACTTATCAAACCCAATTCTTTCTTTGTTGGCCATGTCCAGCTTCCTTCCTGTATTCTTCAAGAATCTTCTTGCCCTTATAGTCAGCATAGCAATGTTCCACCGCAAATCCATCTCTTCTAGATCATCAGGATTGATTTGTTGTAGATCTTCATTATCTAGCTGTGGAGTACTTGGTTGGCTAGCAAAAAAGGAATAAATCACAGCATCACTCAAATTTTCAATAGTTGTTGAGCTATCAGCAACACCTTGAGTTCTAGCAGTATTAACACCCTGAGCAGTATTAACTGCTCTAGTTACACTATTAGTGCTGCTAGAGGACAAAAAGGCTACATTGTATGAGTTTGTGGTTCAGCTAGATGTCCCCCTGACCTCTGATTCATAAGCCTTCAAGTTGTTGAAGAAGTCACCCAAACTCAATGTCTTAATCTCTGGTTTGTTCCTCCAGAAAATAGTATGCGTAGTCCATTCCTGTGACAAACTTCTCAAAAACTTCTGATTGATGTCTTCTTGAGGGATAACTTCACCATGCATCTCCAGTTGACTAATTAGCTTTTGAAGCCTTTCATATGTTTGCTCAATCACTTCTGTGCTGGATGCAGCAAAGTTTTCATATTGCTGCTTCAGAAGACTTTTCTGAGTTTTCTTTGTAGCAGTATTACCTCCAAATCTGTTTTCAATAGCCTACATCATTGTCTTAGCATCCTTGTATGAGTTAGGTAAGGCCATCAACAAAGTGCTTCTTGTCTTCAACTCTGCCCTTCTTTGTGCCTTCTCTTCAACACTTGTAGGAGGGATAATAGTCTCCTTACCATCAACAGTTTTTGTTACTATGGGTGCATTACCATTTTCTACGATCTCCCATAGAGTGTAATCAATGTACTGTAGGTACTGCTCCATCCTCTTCTTCTAGAGATCATACTCACCAGGTTGGAGTATGGGTAGCTTGATGGTTTGAGTAGATTGAGAATCCATTGTTTCTTGAAAAAGTAGATATTGTGTGTAGTAAAGTTTCTTTTTATTCAAAGCTTCTCACAAGCTCTAATACCACTTGTTGATCCCAATAGAATAGATCTTGCTTAGCTTGTATAAGGCTAAGTTGTATTGAATAAATTCAAAACAACTATGATAGAAACATTGATTGTGAATATCAAAGACTATGCGGAATCTAGTCAATGATACTATGAAGAATTTCAATGAAACAGTAATGAATAAGATTAATAACAAATAGTTTACCAAACTTTCAGCCTCAATATAATACGAACACTCTTAATAGTGTTAGGGTTACAAAACCTTGAAGCTAATTGATATCAAGAGATTTTTGGATATCTAACTCTATGCCCTAGGACCTCCTTTTATACACTAAAGAGTCCTAATGAGATTACAATATTTTCTTAAGTTATCATGATCTTCTAAACAAATAACTTATACGTATCTTTTACAAAATATCTCATACTTATCATATAAGCAATCTTTATATTTTTTTCTGTCTTTATCCATCCTTTGACAGTAGAAACTCTTTCAGCAATCTTAATCTTTTCAGCAGTTGTAACTTTGTACGAATAGCATCAACTTAGCAGCAGTAACTTCACGATCATCAAGAAGTATTTTAATCCCAACAAGATCCCTTTGGTTCTGGCTGGATCATGGGAACGAACACCTAAACCTAACCACCTTATAACTCCAAGTAATTAAATACATGGTCGGTCTTTTGGTATTGTTCACAGCCTAAAAACCATTTGAAACATCGATCAAGGCACTTTGATATAAATCAAAACATTTAGTACCTTGATGGTTTTACTATTTAGAAATTGCCCCCTGCATATGTGCATCGATAACCGAAAATGTTTAGCACATACGAGGACAGTAGTTCATACTTGAATCTTAAAGATCACATTATACAAGTTATATATATTTTAATCATATTTTCTCCCCTTATCAAAAATGTCAAATTGTTTAATATTTTGGATATCAATTGATTCAAATATAATGCTTTCAGGGAGAAAAATGTTCTAATTATATATCAAGCCTATTATTGGAACATTTTGATGCTCCCCCTCAAATTGTGAGGGAATTATATGGTGTTTGAGTACGTTAATTTGAATTTTTTTGAATTTCCTAAGAAATTCTTGAAAATTCGTACTCAAACACTATATATGCCTATTTCTAGTCTAACAATACTTATTAACATATTCACAAGATTTGAAATTACGAGAGAATGACCTAAAATGGAGTAGGACAAAGTATGACAAAGTCATATTGTCCGTTCAAGCAGCCTGAAGTCTTCTCCGTATTATCTCTCACCAATAAATTTCTCCAAGTTCCTTTTTAACCTTCTTTCAAAGAGTTGCTAATCGATCGCCTTGATCATGATGCGAGACCTTTTCCTGTATAATTTACTCCATCTTCTTTTTGGCAAGTAATCCATCTCTAAGCTGGAAGCAATATCATGACGAACCCTTCGAACAGATGTGAGTGTGCCGTCATAGAACTTGTAGAGTTCATCCGAGCGCATCAACCTGTTTCTTTGGAACTTGTATAGATATATGATTCCTTATGGATTGTTGTAAGGACAATCTCCTTACCATCAATAGTTTTTGTTACTATGGGTGTATTACCATTTTCTATGATCTCCAATAGAGTGTAATCAATGCACTGTAGGTACTGCTCCATCCTCATCTTCCAGAGATCATACTCACCAGGTTAGAGTAAGGGTAGCTTGATGGTTTGAGTAGATTGAGAATCCATTGCTTCTTGAAAGAGTAGATCTTATGTGTAGTAAAGTTTCTTCTTATTCAAAGCTTCTCACAAGCTCTGATACCACTTGTTGATCCCAATAAAATAGATCTTGCTTAGCTTGTATAAGACTAAGTTGTATTGAATAAATCCAAAACAACTATGATAGAAACTTTGATTGTGAATATCAAAGACTATGCGGAATCTAGTTAATGATACTAAGAAGAATTTCAATGAAACAATAATGAACAAGATCAATAAAAAACAGTTTACCAAACTTTCAGCCTCAATATAATACGAACACTCTTAATAGTGTTAGGGTTTACAAAACCTTAAAGGTACGAATAGATTGATAGAACAATGAAAAGATATCAATCTTTATGCCCTAAGACTTCCTTTTATACACCAAGGAGTCCTAACTGGCTTACAATATTTTCCTAAGTTATCATGATCTTCTAAACAAATAACTTATACGTATCTTTTACAAAAATATCTCATACATATCACATAAGCAATCTTTATTTTCAATCAATCTTTATCCATTAGCAGTTGTAACTCTGTCAGCAGTTGTAACTTTGTACCAGTAGCATTAACTCTGAACACTAGCAGCACTAACTTATACACTAGCAGCGTTAGAAGAGAAAAGAGAATTGGAATGGTCAGAATCGAAATAAAGAATGTCTAAGAGGAGAAGATAGAGTCTGACCTTGAAGAAGAAGAGGATCTAAAATGATTTTCTAAAAATAGTTCAGATATAAGAAGGAATGTTAATTATGAGTCTGGAGAAGAGTTTTCCATATTATTAAATGTGGATCAAAGTTCTATCATTATGACAAAAATGGAGCAGAGGGTATTACTACATGATCTTTTAGTCAGATGGCTAAGCTCTAGATTGATTAAGACATTTTTGAAATATGGTGACAAGGTTTTGATAGGCGAGATTCTTGTGTGAGTTATTATAACCTGGTGATGCAGAGGTTTGAAAACAATTACTCTAGAAGGTGCTGATCTAGATTCTTTGGGGAGATTTAAGGACAATGTTTGATGCAAATGCAAAAGATTAACTCTGGCAGAATCAAGAAAGATGGAATCTTAAGAGCTAGAATTTCTATGAGAATTGTGGGGTTCATACTTTGACACTAGAAGATGGTGCTGAGATTTATATGCTTGCAGAGAGGAAATATCCACTTACAAAAGAAACACTTAAGAGGATGATGTCTTTGAAGTTGGATAGTTAGTCTGCAACGTGTTAGTGTTAGATCTGCTTTTAGATTCATTTTAAAAGTGCAAGATTGATTAGTTAGAAGCCTGATGGAGGAGAGGTGGAATCTTTATATGTTAGTTTCATCACCACACAACAATGGGTCTATCAGTTTACCATGTTCTAACAACATCAAGAAAGGCTAGTCAGAGCAAACGACTTCTGGTAAAGACTTCTCAAATCCATTAATAGCTGATAGTTTTGCCAAAAACTATATGGTTCTCAACTCACCATGCTTCAAAGTAAAGAGTTGGTAGTTTAGAGCAAACGGCTTCTGGTAAAGACTGCTTAAATCGTTGTTGTTGATAGTTTACTCAAAACTATATGGTTATCAATGCATCATGTTGTTACAATAAAGCATTGGCTATTCTAGAGCAAACGGCTACTAGTAAAGAAACATCAAATCCGTTTATGGCTGGTAGTTTGCCAAAAACTATAAGGCCAGCTTAGTTGGAGTTGCTGAGTTGCTAAGATGCTGTGATGATGACAAAGACTAGAAGCTAAAGAATTTCAAGAGTACAAAAGTAAACAAAAGAGCTCAAGTTATCAAAGAGAAGATTAAAGAGTAGTAGTGTGTTGGATCATCCTCCAGGTGTTCAAAATAGCTCAAACTAATGAAACATGAAGGTTTAACAAGTGAAACATCATGTTTCAGGATGAGGAAGGTAGGAATTATTTTTTCCTGAGTTAGTATTGTTAGTAGTAGTTGTTAGTACTGCCACAGTATATATGTTAGTACTGTGTAGTGAGTTTAGTACTGTTAGTAGTAAGTTAGTACTGCTGGCATATATAGATAGTACTGCTTAAGTGATGTGCATGAGATATATTAGGAATAGATATGCATGATCACTTAATGCGTTTTGTAAGCCCATTAGGGTTTCCTTCATGTATAAAAGGAACCCTATGGCACTAGTTAGCGATAGAAGTTTCATAAACATTTATAGTTAGTATTCTGTAACCTAGCAGATTAATAGTAATCAAAGTTCTATTTTATTCATTGTTCTTCTTAGCAGTATAAGTTAGTTTCCACATAACTTATATTGTTCATAGTCATTGTTTCTCTTGTAGTTAGTTTGGATCTATCCAGATTGACTACCACCCTTAACAGGCTAGAAAGATCTATTCAGACTGGGATCAACACACTTCCGGATCCATCTCCAGGTAAACTGGAACATGGACACAGGTACGGGTTCTCACCTTAATGATTTTGTTTATAGTCTTAGTGATGTTCTTAATATGTGAATTTATCCATATGTCTCGGTTGGCGATGGTTATTCCATACCCATTACCAACTCTGGTTATAGAATTTTTCCTACATGATTCGTCTGATAGTATATATATATAAAATAACACAAATGCAAATCTCAACCCAAATGCCTTAACCTAGGCAAAAGTCAAAATCTACACAAAGAGATTAAATATATAAGAATCAATTATAAAAAAGGGAAAAATTCGGAAGAGATATTCCCGGGTCGTATTATGTCACAAGAGGCAGCAATTGAAAGTAATCTGGTTGATGAGAAAATTGAATGATGGAGAATATTTAGAATAGACGGTGAAACACCTTGTTAATTATAACTAAAATTAATTAAATAAACCTAATTTAATCTTACGAGGAAAAGATATGGGAAATGGGGATCTTAAAAACTTACGAGAACAAAATTAGTTATAGGGAAATCCTAAAATTAAAATCTATACAATTAGGGGAACAGAAATCAGGTATCGGGAAACCTAAATACTAAATCTTAAGAAAAATAAATGCTAATTAAATTAAAATCAAAATTAAATCCTAATTAAGTTAATTTGAAAAATAATAAAAACTCAGAAATAAAACGGAGGTCGTTTGAAAGTTAAAACGAAAAGAAACGGTAAAACGCACCGGATTAAACGGGTCTAAGGACTGAAAATTTAAGAAAACTTAAGCTATACTAGTATTTTATATTTTTCTAGACACTAAATGACAAAGAAAATTTTATAAAAAAGAAAATACTTTTTTGTTTATATTTTTTGGATTTTTTATGAATTTTTAAAGATTAATAACTAATTAAAACTAAGAAAATAGAAAAAGACAAAAAATAAAAGTTATAAAAATTCTGAAAAAATAAAATTAAATAAAGAAAAAGTTAACAATTCTAAAAATATAAAAATGCCCAAATTTTACTGTTTATATAAAAAGTAATTAAACTAATTAAAATTAAACCTAATTTAATTATTTTAATTAAATAAAACTAACTAAACTTAACTATAGGGACTAACAGTGAAAGGACACAAGGACTAACGGGGAAACAACAAACTGACAAGGGGGATTAACAGTGGTAACTACAAAAGAGAAAATTACACAATTGGTCCCTGAGGTGGACCCCGATTGCAAGGCAAGTCCAACTAGCTTATTATCAAAAAGCTATCAAAGCAAAGCTGGTAGGGGCTCAAGGGGGTCTTTTTTGTAAAGCACTAGTGGCTTGAAAGGGGTCGAATAAGCCAGAAACAGAGTTTTTGGGGCTCGGACAGAATGTTAATAAGCTTAAAAGCTTATTGGCTTTTTTCTTTGAGCTAAAAGCTCTAAGATATCTGAAATATGAAATCTAACTAACTTACTAAGCTGAGGCTACCTATATTAACTAGCTTAATACCAATAAGCCCTAAAAGTAAGCTGGATTCAAGATAAGCTATGTTAACGCTTATTATAAAAACCAGGAAAAAATGGGGACTTTAAGCCTATATATAAAGCTATACTGAGGAGGGAGTTAGCTACAAAACTATGGGGAATTAAAGGGAAAACTAATAAGCTACAATAAAAAGCTAAAAGAAACGAGGGGTTCTATGGATAAATAAGCTGGAATATGATGATGATTTAAGGTGTCTAGCACAGGGGAAATGCAACAGTGGCTAGGGGTACTTTTGCTTATGAAATAAGCTTCAAGGGCTTATTTTTCATAATAATACCAACAAACAGATTTACAAGGTATGTAATTAAGATTATATTCAAATTTGGTTTATAAATGAGGACTAATCCTGCTGGATATTGGGGCTTTTAAAAATGACTATTTTTCAAAAATCAGATACATACTTGTTGACTCATACTTGGTCTGTCACAATGACAGGACAAAGGGGTGGGTAAATTGGCTAGAAACAACAACAAAAAGCACAACAATAGTGTGCTTAAGCTGCATAAGCAGCTTGAGCCCTTAAACTTGATTTGGCTTATTGAAAATTTTGACAGAAAGCAAAAGAGGGACTTAACAATTATTTTTGCTCTAAGAATTTTGATTAAAGCTAACCTAAATAAGCCCACACCACTCAGCCAAGTGGCTGAGTGAGTAGGACCATTAAAACACCCATTTGGACCCATTTTTTAAGCTAAACCAAACACCCCCTTAAACCAAACACCCCCTTAAGTATAAATTTCGGGTTTTTTATCCTTTTTTAGTGAAGAAAGGGCTAGAAGACTTGATTACAAGCACACTTTAACAACTTTTATACATGTTTAAACAGGTTTAAACAGATAACATCAAACTTTGAATTTCGACAATGGGAATATCACAAGCACTTTTAACTTTTATTAAAACTGAAAGAATTACAACATAAAACTTTAAAATGAACTAAATTATACTAAATGCTTAAAAGAAAGACTTGAAATTAAGATTAAACTAAAAACATGGTAAAAAAATGGTGTGTTCGCTTCGGCTTGGTCTTCTCTCTTTTATAGCAGTCCAAATGACTTGGGTTGTGTTTGCTGCGAGAGTGTAATGTCCCCAAGGTAATCCTAGCCTTCCATTGGCTTCTCTTCATCTCAGCCATTGGATGGGGGTGCGGGTTTTTGTGTATGTTGAACTGGAAAGGGTTATAGGGGTATTGGGTTGTGGGAAATGGTGAGGGGTGAGCTGTGAGTGTACTAGGGAGGTGGTATGGGCTAGAAACCGTGGGGGAGAGGTGGTATGGTTTTGGCGGTAAACGGGTTGAGTACAGTTTATGGTTGCAGGGTTTAAAAGGGATGTTTGGGGAAGAGGCAAGAGTGCCCCTCATACTTTCTTTCTCTTTTCATTTCATTCTTGGCCCTTTTTAGTTATAAATAAGTTTAGAAAGTGACACTTTTGGCCCCTCTGGTTTTATAAGAAAAGAATAAAGAGAGTTTTGGAAATTTGCAAAACTGGTCCCTGCGTTTTATAACTAAAAGAATAAAAGGGTTTTGGTAAATTGCAAAACCAGCCCTTGTGTTTGGTTTCTTTTGTTTTCTTTATAAAAACATCTTTCAAACATGGCACTTTTGGCCCCTTTTCTTTATTTTTTCATTTTTAATTATAAAACAAAGTTTTTAAAATTTACATTTTGGTCCTTGTGTTTTATAAAAAAGGTGTTTTGGGCTTGGGTTTTGTGTTGGGCTTATGTTATGAGTGTGTCAGGGCCCAATAAGGTACAGGTATTGGTTATTGGTCTTTTTCAGCCCAAAAAAGGTTATGGAAGTGGGTTTTTTTGTGTGAACAATGGATGAGATATGGCTGAAACTGGGCTAGGATTTGGGTCTATCAAATGTCAACAGTCTTTGGCAATTTCACACAAATGGGCTTGTTGTAATGATTGAGCCCAATTGGGTCTTTACACATCTTCATAAATAACTATTGGGCTTCCCGGCCAATCACAGAATGGGTTAAGATTGCATTCAATAAGTATCTGTCATTCCGAGACTGCAAACCAGTTTGACTGCTGAATCTTCATGTCTTGACTCTGACTTTGGCATTTTTTGGACTTTGGGCCTTGATTTTCACATTCTTTTTTTTTAAATGTAGTCGATAGCAATAATTTTAGTCTTAGTTCAAATTTATACTTAAATTTTCCAAAAAGAAATTTTCTCTATATATCATGGCAATATATATAAAAAAAGAGAAAAAAAATGAAAAAATGATGATGAGTAATAATTATAAACTGTGGGCTGATAAAAGTTTGCTGCATCTTGCCGGCTCACAACTGATGTTGCAGCCTTCTAAAAGGTCGAGGATTTCCTTTGTTTAACGTATAATTATGTTAAGTGTAATATATGTGATTTAATAAATATAGGAAAAATCTCTTTTTCTTAAATGTAAATATGCTTTTGAACTAAGACTATTTCATTTTAATTTGTGGTTTTTCTAAATAAGCTATGTATAAACGGGAAGCCTAAGAGTTTCTGAAACAGAAGGTCCATAAGTCCCGATACTAGTCTCTGTGGGATGTCAAAAGCCTGGTCACTTAGCCGCAAGGTTGGGATGTGCCGAGACGAAAGTCGCTACATGGGATGATCTCGCCTTCAAACTCATTATTCTCGGGTGGAACGTGAAGCATAGAAATTTTGCAAAACGTGATCCACGGTTGAAATTCGAAATGGCACATTCACCTAATATATAATAATTGTCGGGAGTGACAAGTTCACAAGTTACAAATATGAGTAGTGCTAGCATCTTAACTTATATTTAACAGTGATTTCGTTTTAAGCTTGGTTTGGAATAAGTGAAAACTCGGGGACGATGAATTTATCATTTTTGGGCATTTAGGATTAAAATGTTTCTTGTTCTATGATCCCTAAAAGTTATAAAATACCGAAAGTCAAACATGTTAGTTAGTTGAGAAAAAGAAAAAGGAAAAATACAAAAATATGTGTGTAAATAAGTGTTAATATTTAAAAATGGTAAAAATTGGGCTTTTCTAAACTATTGATTCTTTAATTTCTCTCGATGAACACTTAGCTACATTTTGAAGTAATTAGTCGGGGGGGATTGAGATTCTTGGTTTTCTAAGTGTTTACTTATGGCATTGCGTGAAGACACGTCAATAGTTTAGTATGGGGGATTTTGGTATGTGCTTAATTACACATACCATTTACCGATTAAAACGAGCTTATTTGACCAAAAATATAAGAAAAAATGCCATATATATGCTTGTTTTGCTATTAGTGTTGTGCAGGAACGGATATTCAGGAAAAGGACAAAAACGAAGCCAAACCGACAAAACCGAGCACAAGAATGAGAAGAGCGTGAAAAGTCAACCCCGAAAAGTCAAAGTCAGTACCGAAGCCGTAAACGAAGAATTACTTAACGGGCCCACCCGTACCCATCTAATGAGCTGGGTCAGCCCATTAACCAATATTATCAAGACTTGTATGCTAAGAAGGCCTAATACCTTTTCTATAAATACGGCCCAAAACCAAAACATATATGGCCCAAATCCACTTTAATAACCGTTAGCCCTATAACCCTTTTACCTTAATTGTCGTTAGTCCTTAAAGGACCATGACTGCAAACACACCATACAATTTTAGGGGCTGTTCCTGCCAACTCCCCCAAAGTTATATCACCACAAGGACTGAGGGTGTAATTTAACCATACAAACTGAGGGACCATTCATGCCAATCTCATAAACTTCAAAGTATAACACCTTTTCCCGCCAAGGGTTATTGTACTTCTTCAACAACACACTTTGTGTGTGTCTGTCATTGTAGCAAACAGCCAAAACCTTTCACCCCAGACAAAACTATCACCCTCTAAACCTCACCCCACTTTATAACACTCCCACAAAACACCAAAATACACTAGCAATCCTATACACTCCAATTCATCAAGGTTAAAGAAAAAAGATTGAAGGGCTCAAATTATACACCTTGATGACCAAGAAAATTAAAGGGTTTAGATGAAGCTTTTGGTTCTCCTCAAACAAAAAACACAACAAACATATTCAAGACTTGCAGACCTAGAAGACTGTTAGTATATATAGAAGCCAATGTAGCTTATTTTCCTTGGTCCTTAGTCTTACTTTTAAACTAATTAGACCATTTTAATTCTTGTCATTTAAATTTCTGTCATTTAATTTTAAGCATTGTAATTTTTTCTAAGTTAATGAAAATTTTAAGTCTTCTTTAAATTCTGTCATTTACGTTGCTTGTCCTTTTAATACTGTCATTAATCTCTTGTATAAGCTTTTGGTCTAATTCAAAGCTTATTGAAAAGCTTGTTTGCATTTTCTGTCAAAAAAATCAAAAATCACCAAAAATATCAAAGAGCATAGAGCATGGTAAATCTTGGATGGCCATGGTTTAGAGCTTCATGGGAAGCACATAGGTTTGTTTTGAACTGATTTGGGTCTTTGAATCATACTCAAAAGCTTGGGACCTTTATAGGTTTCTCATTTTTCATTTTTTCTAGCTTATTACTGTAGCACTGCTTATTTACTGTTCCTTTCAGCTTATTTGTGCTTATTTATGTTATTTTATGCTTATTTGTCTTAGTGCATTGCTTATTTGTCATTTACTTAAGTTTTTCTTTAAAACTGCTTTTATTATACTTATATATGATGCATTTTTCTTTTTTTTTCCCTTGTTAGCTTATTAACTGCTTATTACTACTGTGTTCTCTATCTTTTTAGTGCATAATTATTAGTTGTGGGGAAATACAGTTTTCTATAAACTTGAATAAAATCTTTGTAAAATAAGCTTAAAATTACATTTTGAAATCTTTAAGGGGTTTTGGGACAAATCGAAAATGTCAAACTATTTTTTAACTGGTTGGTCACTCAGCCTTCTTAATTAAGCCTTTTAACGTTAAGTTAAGAAGTTTTTTTAAAAGTTTTTTAAAAGTGAAAAATTCAATTTTTAAGGTTTTATAATGCAAAAGTGTTTTCAAATCTGTGGGAAATTAGATTGCTAGGTTCAGCTTATTAATAGGATCTTAAATATTGGCATTTAGAAGTTTATTCATACGTTGGTTTAAGTTCTAAATAGCAGAAGAATAGGATTAGGTGAGTGGTGCAATTTGGTTGATTTTTTAGTCAAATCTTGTCTCCGAAGAGTTAAAAGAAATGCTTCCTGATGAAGCTGGGAAGTAATCCGATGAGACTGAAGTATAATTAAGAATATTTATAGAGGAAAGAGCGTCCTCAATATCGAAAGTAGAGTGGTTGGGAGAAGACATCGTTCTAGTTTGTAAATAACATAAGTTATTTATGTAATAGTATAATAGATATGCATATTTACGTACTTGTTCTGGAATGTAGTGGCACGGAGGATTTTGATGGCTGAAAAATGAAATGTGGTTATAGTTAAGGTTTTGACCTTGGTCTCTATAACTATGGCGCTGATACCAATCTGTAACACCTCCATTTTTATAATATAGCAGCGGAAGATAATCTGGGGTATTACTTCATGGATACAACAATCATAATCATAGAAAACAACTTTAAAAGAGACGTTGTTGGAAAAATTTAGTTATCATTCATTATAATCAGAGTTTTTACAAAATGCAGGTCCCAAAATCTAAAACATTATGTTTGAATGATAACAGTTCAGCCACCTTCGAGTCCATGCCACTCCGTACCGCAACTTGCTCAATTACCTGAGATAAACATGCTAAAAAGGGTCAACACAAAGGTTGAGTGAAATTCATAGGTTTGAAATGTATTTGTTGAATACAAGTTATAGTGTAATAATTGTACAAACACAATTATTATGAAAATGGTATGGTTATGTTCTTGGGTCATGTTATTATATACCCGAATCATAGTTACAATGTATTATCCCGTTGTTGCCTTTGTTTGGTCTGATTGGTCTTGTCTGGTATCAACACATTATTATACAAAGTCAATTTAATGACTTGAAGAGCTCATATTATCAACATTTTAATATCCAAAGTCAATTTAACGACTCGAAGTCAAATTTAACGACTTGAAGTCAAATTTAACGACTAGTAGAATTTATAATACTAACATATTAACATCCATAGTCAATTTAACGACTTGAAGTCAAATTTAACGACTTGAAGTCAAATTTAACGACTAATAGGATTTATAACTTAGGCATTGATTGTAATGATGTATCAGATTAGCATATAGTCTGGTAAAACACTTGTATTCGTTATTTATAGCATGTATCCCCCTCGCGGGTTTATAAAATATGTAAAATGAGTAAAGGCGAGGTTATGAACTTCACCTGATAGGTAGATCTAATATATATTCCAAAATGAAAGCTGACGACCTTATCACAATCTTAACGAGGATAGTTTGCATGTATCCCCCTCGCGGGTTTATAAAACATGTAAATAAGTAAAGGCGAGGTTATGAATCTCACCTGATAGGTAGATGTAATATATATTCCAAAATGAAAGCTGACGACCTTATCACAATCTTAACGGGGATAGTTGATATAGCAAAATGATAATAAACAGCCACGTCACGCAACCTGAGTAAATATGTTGAGTCTTAGGAAGATTGTACTCTAGAACTTTAGTTTTAAGAGTTATGAGTTTGATTGAGGAGTTTGGAATTATTGTATCACCGTTCGGGCCATCATAATTCAGAAGTCATTCAGTAAACGTTTGAGGAGCTAGGGCACTTTAAATCGTAAACCCAACAACTCAGTCAGAACGTAATACCAAGATGAAACTCCTTAATATGAAGCTCCCTAGTATTGTGGTACAATATAGCTTCCGGATGATTGGTTTTAAGCGTTTTATTCAATATCTGGAAATGTTAAGCACGAGAAGCGTTAATTAAAGTTATGCCTGGTAAGGTTTTAAACATGATTTTATACTTTTTCAAAATGTTACATTTTAGACCCTGGGGTTTAGAAAATTGCAAGTAGACCCCTAGGGTTTGCATTTTTACGACTTTGGTCCTTCAACTTTGTAAGATATACCAAGTAAACCTTGGACTTTGAAAAGTGACATAATAGACCCCTATAGTTATAACTTTGATAAAATGACATATTCAGCCCCTTTAGTTATAAGTTTCCGAAAGTTACGATATATACCCCTTGCATGGATTATAATTACAAAACATGTCCAAATTGCCATGCAAGCTTATTTTAACATTTCATTAGACATTTATAAGTTATAATAAACTAAAATATGAAGTTTTAACATAACACAAGTTTAATTTAACGATTCGTTAAGCTAGGAAGTAAAACGGGTCAAATTAGGGTTTTAAAATGAAAACGCGCGGGTTTTAAGATTAAATTCTTTCATGACTTATCAAAGCACTTATTTTAACATTATATAAGCTTATTAGGATAGATTATAACAATAGTTTACAAGTTTAGCTCATAGTTTAAGTAAAAACATGAAATTAGGGTTTCGGGTGTACGATTTTGGATCAAAAAGGCATAACACTTAGGTTTTTGAGTTCAAAGCTTTATATTATGATTTTAACAAGATCATATGAACATTATGACATTATGAAATCAGAACATAAGCTTAGAGAACCTGGTTTGAGCTTATAGCTTGGAAACGGGTCAGAATCGGGACTTTCGGCTTTGTACGCCTAGAATAACGACTCCCGGGCTTCGTTTCTTGGTTTCTTTTGCTTCCTTTCTGTACTTGAGACTTCTTAAGATCACTTAGGATCTATTAGAGCAAAGGATTGCTTCTATGAAGGGTTATAGAGGAGGAAGTGGGGGATGAAGAAAAATGAATGATTTAGGTTCCTATTTATAGTAGTTTGAAGGCAAAGGAGTTAAGGAACACTTAGGATCTGTTCATGGACGTGTGGAGGGTCTAGTAGGTGATGTGTTGAAGCTATGGTGTGAGTATGAGGGTCTAGGATAGTAGATTGAAGTGGTGGAAGTGTTTTTGGGGTGTTTGGGTGTCACGGCTAGAAGATGGACAACAAGGCCATCATGTGTCTTCAATTTTGGCCATGGAAAGGTAAGAGCAGGTGGGTAAGCTGCTTAAGGGTTTCTAGAAGGGGTTCATGGAAGTTATTTGCACTTGGAATGGTTTGAAATGGTTCAAAATTGATGGTGAAAGGGTGCGGGCTGTTTTGGGGTTCGACTAGGGTTTCACAAGTTTTCAAGTCTTTATTTCGTGTATAAATGATTAAGGATAGTTAATATATGTAGCCAAGGTCTGATATAGGAAGGATTAGCAAAGATTAGCAATTGGTTTGGGTTAAAACGGATTAGAATTGAAGAAATGAGGTCACGGGTTTGATTAGGGCACGTTTAGGGTTTTCTTGACTTTCTTGGTTTATATTTTGTATACTTTTGATTAGGAATGATGGAATACAGATCCTAGGGCTTAAATAAAGTATTATCAATGAAGTTTGATCGTTGGTTTTAGTTAAGATGGGTTGAAATTGAAAGAATAAGCCGTAGCTTGGAATTAGGGTTCATATAAGGCTTTTAGGGTTTTCTAGCTTTGTAATTCTCGTACATTGTTGAAGCAAGGATGGATAATGATGGATAAAGGTTTGTAAACTCATTTTATGGGTTTACAATGACTCTTGGTTGCTTTCTTGAGAATGAGATGGTCAGAAAATGAGTAAACGGGTCAAAGTTACATTTAGTGCACAATTAGGTACATTTAGGGTTTCTCGGATTCGTTTTACGTACAAATGAAATAAGATGATGAAGTAATGATGAAATAATGATTGATTAGGATTGATATGATTGTAAAATAAGTTAGTGCAACTTATTTGAGTGTTGGTTAAGGTTTAAAATGGATTAAAATGAAGAAACGGGTCATTGTGTAGTATTTAGCTCGGGTTAGGGTTTCTGACTTTTGAATTAGGGTTTTGAGTGTAGATATGTGTGTGAAGGCTTATGAATATAATAATTAGGGTTTACACATTGTAGAATGAGTATAGTAGCTTGTACACAAGTTGTGGTGAAGAAATTGGAATGAAAACGGAGGTAAAATGGCTATTTTAGAGATCATGCTTAATGACTTGTATATTGAGCTTTTAAGGACTTGTACCTTTCTTTGGATAGAATGTATATTCATATGAGATGTTATGATACTTGTACATATGCTTTAGTAGCTTGTACATTCACTTTATATATTAATCTTTTATGGAATTAGGGTTTAGAGGTATACGATAACGGTTTAAAGCCCGTTTAGATATAACGTTGCGAATAGTACATTATAGGAATAATGTACCTTGTAAAAGGGATATGATGATATTGACTTGACATGTTATGATGTTTGCTTGACATATATGAAGATAGGATGGTCATAGATAGGTTGCGTGAGCTCGTCTACTTTAGTTATGACATACTGAGATATATAAGTAATGTAATAAAGCAAAAAATTTCCCCGTACAATTGTGATAATAGTAAAATAGGTTTTGCATTTGATGAAAATTCTTGGGTTGTTATATTTTTTACAACTAAAATATAACGCACATAAATATTTATAACATAAAAGAAAAACTTAGCTTGATTTTGATAGACGATTTTAGTTTTATGACCATGAGATAAAGATCCATCATTGATGCTTTGTCTACCGATACCCTTCTTCAAAGGTTACTTATGTACATTATCATACTCCTTATATGAAGTAAACAATCTTTTATTACTGATCATGTGCTTAGACCAACCACCACCCACAATCTAATAGACCAGTTTAAGCTTATACCTAACAAACATATAACTCAAAAACTTGATCCCCAATAGTTGTTGGGTCCATTTATGTTAGCATAAGACACTCCCAAGTTAAACATCCTTGGGTCTTGAAGCAATTGGCCAAGTCTCTCAAGACCGAACCTTGAAAACGTTAACCAATGGTTAGATTGAAAATTATTTTCATTTTGAAATCTTGGTCTAAAGTTTGTTTTAATGGTTGGTTTAGGTAGGAGTTGTCTCTCCTTTGAAATGAGTTATGTTGATGTGGTGAAGACCTTCGGTTGTTGTAAGAACTCTTTCTCTTTTGAAAAGATGGTCGGTTATTTAGGTTAGGTTTATTTTTGAAATGGAGGCCTTTGATTATACGAGATTAAAGGTTTCAAATTAGGTTTTGGTAAGAGTGGTCTATGGTCGACTCGAGTTTGAATAAATACGGATTTAGAATAGATATTAGACAAATAATCAAAACACGATTTTTTGTTTTGAGTCCCTTTTACAAACACGATTTGTTTGCTTAAACTCTCAGAAGTGTTTTTCTTAGTTTTCAAAAATCCAAGACCTTCCTTATCTTGGGATAATTTTTTATGACTTAACATGTCATCCAAATCACTGCTACTCCTTTTAAATTTTGAAAAACTCACTGACTCTTTTGAAGTTTAGATACATTGCATTTCAAAGAGTCAACCTCTTGTGTAAGTTTTTCAGAACTTAAGCAAGGTTCAACCACCTCTTTGGCTTTATTAAATTTCTTTACCTCAAGTTCGAGTTGATTGATTTTGTTAATAAATCTTATTCTTTCTTGTTCTAAAATAGAATTTTCTTTTAACAATGACTCATTTGTTTTAGTGATTTCAAAATTTATTTTAACAAGTTCATAATAGTTATTTTGTAATTTAATAACATTATTTTCAAAATGAGAAGGGTTTAGATTTACCTTTTGCGAACCGATCGCCATGAGAAATGTTGTGTCCTTCTCCATTTGATCACCAACTTCGCTATCACTCCAAACTCCACCAACGAGCACCTTTTTCATCTTCGCCTTCGGACAATCATCAACGAAGTGGTTCTTGCTACCGCAACCATAACAATTACGTTTTCCTCTAGAGCTTCCAATACCTTTGCTCCTAAAACATGACCTCTATCAAACCTATCTCCACCATTACCAAAGCGATTATCTCATTCAAACCTATTCCTCTTATTGAATAACTTCCAAAGGTTCTTCACCATCGAGTTGAACTCTTCTTCTTCGTCTTCATCTTCATTACTTCCATCTTGAAATACACTATCATTACTAGTTTGACCCCTAGTAACATTAGCTTTGAGAGCTATTGGCATAACTTTTTCTTTGATGGGTTTAGAAGCAACACCATCACTTGCTAAGATCATTTCATAAACTTTAAGGTTGCACAATGGATGTCACCTTGGCTCTCCACTTCAATGGTAGAGCATGAAGAAACTTTCAATGAAAAAAACCGTCACCTTGCTCACCATTTGAATGGTAGAGCACAAAAACCTTTCTCATGGATTCTTGCTCAAGTATCCGATCTAAAGATTTAAGATAATACAATAATCATTGAATTTGTGTGAGCCACTATCAATATGTTTCTTCATTGAGATTGAGAACTTCTCGTTTTCTTAATTAAGAAGATCAATCTTTGCAATTCTTACTTGTGAATTCCTTAGGTGATGTGATTAAAGGAGTGCATGCCATACACTTTGCGGTTTTACACATAAGACTCTTCTACTATTACGCGTAGGCATTGTAAAGAGTCATCTTGGCTTCGTTGTTCTTGCCGAGTTGCTTCTTTTGATTATCCTTGCGAAGTTCATATGGCGTCTCCTTCATCGTCTTTTGTTTCTGAGTCTTCTATTTCGAAGTAGAAATCGCCGTTTTCGAATGACTTGCCACAAGTCAATGTCTTTGGACTTAATGTAAGTCTCAAAGCGGGTTTTCTAAAAGCAAAACCTATCGGCTTCTAGCAAAGGTGGTCTTTGCATAGAGAACCCCTTAACATAGTTCTCTTGAGCCATTGATATTTACTCAAATTTTTTAAAAACCAAAGTTAGGATTTTGAATTTTAGAAAAGAAGTTTTCAACTTAAAATGACTTCTTGGGAAGGCTTTAACGCTTAAAAACTTAAGTAAACCGCTCGATAAAATTGTAGAACCGTATAGGAGGGGTGTATATGTTTTCTAACTTCGTGATAGTTATAAAAATTCAAGTCTCGAAAGACCAGTGGGTGTGATTATATCTACTTAGCAAAGAATCATATAAGAAATAGAGATAAAGAGAGAGACGATCCCATGATATATATTGTTCAGAAGGGTTTAGTCCTTCGTACGTCTATTTCGAATCCACTACTTTGATACTAGGCTACTACTGTTTCGTCCTAAAATTATTTAAAGAACAACATTGTAGAACCGTAGAGAGGGGTGAATACGGTTTTCTTGACTTCTTTAAAATTTATAAAACTTCAAGTCTCGAAAGAGCCGAGTGGTGTATTAATCTACTTTGCAAAGTGAACATAAGTAGATAGAGAGAAGAAGAGAGAAGAAGAGACACCACGATATATACTGGTTCGGGAAGGGGGTTTAGTCCTTCTGTACGTCCAGTTGTGAATCCACGACACCGATACTATTCCTAGTATAATCCTTATGGTGGACTACAAACCGTATTACAATTTAACTCCACCAACTTTCAACAAAGCTCGGCGCTCACACAGAAGAGTTACTACCTATGGTATTTCACCCTCGGAATCCACCCCTAAGAACCCGTGATTCGACTTAACCTATAACTCTAAAAAGCCTTCCCTTTAGAAGCTTATCAAACCCCAACTTAATCCCTAATGATCTAGGCTTGATCCCACGGATACAAGACTTCCCTTACAACTCGATAATAAAAGATGGATTGATGAATCAAGTCCTACTAAACTATAGCATCTATTCTAAAAAGGGTAGTAGCAAAAAAAGACCCTCGACAAAACAACATGTATGGCTTAGCACTTGTGTGGCTCTCTTGCGAAGATTGTTCGACTTTAATAAAAGAAAGGGTATGAGAAAGAAGACCCTCGACAAAACACACAAGTATGGATTAGGTACTTGTGTGGCTCTCTTGTAGAGATGTGTGTTCTTCAATAGATGATAGAGGAGAAGATTAAGAACACTTAATGTTTAGACTTAGAGGATTAGAGAAGAGAAAAGAGAGGAAAAAATGTTTGCAAGAGGTGATGAATATAAAGGCCAAGGGTTGGTATTTATAAGCCAAGGAGCATAAATTGTAAAAATATAATTCGTGTCTGGCGCGCTGCCCATGCGCCAGCGCATAGCCAGCACGCCAGATTCCCAAAGATATTTTCTTCGGGAATTGGCGTTTTAAATACCCGCACTTGTTAAACCCCCAATTGTACTTCACGCTATGACCTTTTAATCATTCGTATGGTCAAAATTATCGAAAATGGGTATTTTGGGTATTCCTCAAATGTGTAACTAGCCTATTTGGGATCCAACTAAATATAGAAAGGTCTAGTTAGAAACCAAGAGAATATGCTTGGAATATTCCTTGCTTGGTGAGAAAAGGGAAAAAGAATTTAAAATTTGAATTTTCAAATTCATTAACACACATGTTAGATAAGGATGGATGAGTTGTGTGTGAGTTGTCATGATGTGACATATTGGAGCCTCTTGATCTTGTTTGAAATGGAGGGTGAGGATGTGAAGAGTACACTTAGTTGTGTGGCAAGATCAAGGGTGATAAGAGGGTTGTGTTTGTTATGTGAATGAGAAGAGAATGTTTGTAAGAGGAGTTGTGTTTGTTTGAGATGAAGCATCAATCCAATGGTTGAGAAGATAATGAGGGAGTTTGGATTGATGAGGTGTCTTGATCAAGGGTAGAGAAGAAAGTATGTTTGTTGTGTTAGTTTGAAAAGCAATCCAAGGGTGGAGAGGAGAAGAGTGTGGGAACTTAGATAGGTGACTTGGCTTAATCAAGGGATGCGATGAAGAAGTGTATGTGTGTAATTTGAATTCATTGGGGAAAAAGGTGAATAATGGATATGCGGCGGAGAATGTTTTGAAAAGATATAAAAGATATTGGTTGGAAATGTAGGAGACATAGAGGTACAAGAAGTATAAGAGAAATACATTGTGTAAGGGAATATGAGTTGGCATATGGAGGATACGGTTTGAGGTTTATTTGGTGAAGGTTTATGTGAAGGAGGGTGTTTATGCTTGAAGAGTGTTTAGGAAGATAAGTATGGAGTTGATGGTGTTTAAGAGAAATCAAAGGATTGATTTGGGTTAATAATCACATTGCCAATAAGAGAGAAAAGAGTGGGCATATGTGATTATGAGATGGTTTAAGAAAGAATGTATTTGGGTTAATACTGCTGTTCTTTTAATCGTTTGTACTGCTGCGTGTTTGGAACTTAATACTGGTAGAGTATTGAGTTAATACTGCTCGCCCATTTTTAATACTGCTGGATTAGTGACGACTTAGTAACAGTTCAACGACAGAAAAAGTGTCACTAATATTAATGGGATGAAGGAGAATTGAAATCAGTGACACTGTAGTAACAATCTTATGACAGATATTGTGTTGCTAAGCTTGGAAGGAAGGAATATATATTATATAAGATGAAAAAAATAACACATCTGGCTACGTAGCGCAGATGGTTAAGCACTTGTTGTTAAGAATTGCTTCCTCATGGTCGGTTGTTCGAGTCCCACATGTGGCGTATTATTATCTTTTTGTTGTAGCAGGCCTAACGATGTTACGCTCTCGAAAATGGGCTAATATGGGCCAATCTCGATACTATAACATTTGGGTTGTATCCAAATTAATGGGCTACTTAGCTAAATTGCTTTTAATATATGGGACGAATGGATCTTCTATACACGATGATTTAGTATTTGGGCCAAATGGTTATCAGGTCATGCATTTTTATTTGATATGGGCCTAGACGAAATTAAATTAACAGGTAGAAGTGGTACTGTTAATTAGCTTGGTTTGTTAATACTGCTACTTGAAGCAGTTTCTACTGTTAGCTTTATCCGACATATCCAGTTTGTACTGCTAGCTTTGGCAGATATCGGATGACACAATTTTATTTTTACGGTTGTTAGAGACTCTCTGGGTCTTACGCATCTAGATCCGATATAACAAGAGAGGTCTTGCGATTTGTCGAGAGCGCCGATAGCACGTATCTTGTATGCATCTGGACATCGAGAGAAACTGACAATAGGCACTCGTTTCTAATCAATTGATATGTGTCCAAGCCGTAACCACACCAGCGAGAGATGTTACAGTACCAATACTCCAGCTCATTGCTCAGTAGCTCTCGCCCCGGTGAGGCCGAACCCAGACAGCTCACACAATCACGAAGAGCGATCGCAGGGAGTGATATTCGCACCTTCGTCGCATATGTCATTTAGTCTAGAGAGAGTCTCTATTGACGCTGCCACTGATCTCAGAGTAACCGATTCACCTCTGAGTATGGTTAGACTCTCTTTGAGGCGAAGCTTGAAGTGCTTATCACACTGCCTACCTCCCACTTCATGCTCACACACTCTCAAGAGAAGCGCAGAACACCATCAGCTCTGACTCTATCTCAGCACACTCGCACCCTAGAGTAGAAGATTACATATACCAACGGGAAGACGGGACTATTGCGTTTCTTTTGACGCTTGGAGTCCACTATGCTGAGTGTAGGCAGTCTGCTGCGTATAACACAAGACATCGACATTAAAGTTCATACAGGGATCGCTCTGAAGCAATTGTTTCAATTCACTGCTCTCTCGATCTCGTGCCTCTGTTTTGTAATATTTATAATAATCTTCTAAGGCAAGATTGCGAGAGCGGACTCCTCAGATACTTTGACTCGATACTACTAACAAACATCTCTACACTACGCGCCAAATCTAATAGAATAAAGCACCGCTATATAGAAAATCACCACGGCCGCATTATACTTCTCCGAACCCCTCTCTGCGTATCTACCTCACCATATCTGAATAGTACTATCTATCTTCAGCCATGCTCATTCATTACACCATGAGTAACTGATAGGCACCCGCTGTACCACTGAGTCTTCAACGAAGATACTCAAAGACTACATAAGAGAAAGGTCTATCTCTACTATAGTCATCTCACTCAATTCCGCTTCCATATATAAGTGAGGTATTTCCACATTAGTTCCATGTATCAACGCCTCAAGTTTATCCCCTCATCTTGAAGATTCAGAGAGAGTCCAAGATACGGTAGAGTGAGATATTAGCTGGAGTCCTAATCCCTCTCTATCACTCATAGTTAGATCCAGACTATCCTATGCTGAAACGCTCGACTCATAATGATCAGATAGCCTTATCCTATTCTCTGTGTACCGCGCTTAGATGTCACTCTAGCTACGCATAGTGATGACTAATATCAGCTCAAGATATAGACTTACTCGCTTCATATTCAGTATTACTAACTTATCTTATCTACGCTATATTTAACTCTGTTCACTATAAACTAGTTCGATTCTCACCCCCCTATATTAGCTTATTCCACAAATCGCTGCTTTTCATTCATTCACACACCTGTCTCTTCTGAAGTATCTTAGCAAGAGAGCATCTATAAGATCTCCCTGTAGCATCACACATCCAGGTCAGATACACCATATCGACTCGCTATCTCACGCAGAGTCTAATACGCGACCACCACATGTCACAACAACTAGCGACAGCAACGCCATCGCTCAAGAGAGCGTTTTCTGTGGCACTTAGTTTGGTGTGACTAATCTCTATATACCCGCACTTGCTTAACTATCCTCCTCAACACTTATAAATGTCACCTCCTATGACCTCGCGAGCCACAGATCCTCTCATTCTCTTCTCTCCCTACATCACAAATAAGTCAGTCCATCCAAGAGGATCCATACATCCCCTTTGCCTCAACATGCTAAGTGCAGTATTCGATAGAACTAGCGTTATCGGCTCTCATTCCGTCTATTGAACAGACTGAAGTAAAATGATTATCGCGAAAGGGTCTATTTTAGTATTCTCAAACCACCATGCTGTACCTAGACACGCGCTCGAACGCGCTCATCCCACCACACTAACTAACTCAGTTACGCAAATCGCCTAGTCCTCCCCAAGGGTAAGCAGCCGCCATCAGTGTTGTTCCTCTGATATAATGTTCTATATCATACATTGTAGACGACCTCATACGCGCGGGCGGATAGATCCTGCTCCTCCTACTTTGAGAGTCCTAGATTAACTCTGAGTTCGGATAATAGATACACATAAGCTCCATCGTGGAAGCCTACCACATGCAGTCGAGGCATATGATATGCTGTATCAGACGATAGAGAGGCAGCTCGATATTGAGATCATTTCTCTTTAATATGACAGCATATGGTGTTCGGCTCTGCTGAACGCTAGAGCAAGTGATATCCTATGTGCATTGATGCTACCAGTGCGCAAGCTCATTGGTAGACACTCGTGAGCGTGTCGTTTCGACTCGTATGTGCTAGTGAACGAACTGAGTATGTCTTTCGTCGCAGGGACTCGTCGCGCGCTCTCCTGCTCTTCGCAGCATGACGAGTTTCAGTCAAGGATCGAGCTCGAGAGATAATCGATGTATAGATGAGCACCAGAGCATATCAGCGCTCGCCTCCTGCATGCCAAGCGGTAGAAGTGTAGATGGAGTTTGTTCTCGCGTTCGTGGCTTAGTCTTGACGAACTACAATCACTAAGCGAGCTGCGACGATAGCAGAACCCTGACATGAGTGTCGGCCGACCATGTCTAGATCGTATGATAGGCTGGCTCTTCCCCCCGCTCTATATCTGAGCGTGACGGATGAAGATAAGATGTCATGTGTGCTCACGTGAGTAATTCTTCCAATGTTGTGCTTGCCGACCATCGACTGCATCATAGTGCTCATTGACGTGAGAAGGGGAACTGTTTCTGAAACATAGAAACGACCCTCTCGAGAGAGATTCCCTTGCGTCTGAGGCTTTGCCCTACGAAGGCTCTCAACTATCACGAGAACGTATATAGAGTCCCTGGTACTCTCAACACATCACCACATTTTTAGATATCGTTTTCGTTACTACAGACTTCACTAGATCCTCTGCCACATCAGAGCTCCCTTCACCAACATAATGAGAAGAGTGCAGTACACATTCGCTCTCTATAATCTTTTTAGTCGCGCGCTCAATCACATAATTATACCTGCATACCTAGAGCTCCAATAAACACAGATAGATAATGCACTCAACTAAAGATAGCAACTACCATACCTTGACTAACTGGCACCTCAATTCTGTTTTCCCATCACAAGCACGAAACTATAACGACAATATGCTGCTGAGACCCTCAGCTGAGCTCACATACCGTCGATAAAAATCCATACTAACCACATACTTAAAATCCTGCGCGTCTTCACCCTGTCCCACTTATATATAGAACTTACGCCAGCTACACATCGGTCCCTGGAATGGTCTTGCCTAGCAAGCGCTATCTACTGACTCATATAGAATACGTCCTATAATCCATCGTTGATCTAGAGCGTCGTAAGATAACTATATACGACCGACACCCCACAACTACTATAATAAGTCCTCGAAGATATTCCTGAGTCAAACACACGCGGAGAGTTCTCTAAATACTATACGGTTAGTCAATGTGCGCACACTGCAAATGCCATACGATGAGAACTATCACACAGTATCACTTAATCGGACGAAACCACCTTATCTTTGCCCTATATATAACCGCACTTCAGTTACTAATATCCAGTACAGAGTCCTGATCTGTCAAGACTAACCTAGTTGCTGCCTCTCTAACCAGTTCATTATGCTCCTCAACTCTCTATAACTCTCCCTTGTCTGCGGACGGTGGCTCGGCCTTGTGGCTGTCCATCTGTTTCACGATACCAAAACGATTCTATCAGGACGAGCGCGACAACACCCTATCCTCATAAGCGTGGTCAGTGAAATACCTCGAGACTCGATATGGAACTCTTATATCTTCCAATCAAGGGCTAATAGACACGCTCATACGCTCGATCCCTCCACACAAGTATAAGTAATACTATCACCCCCCTGACATATTAGAGCTCCTTATATTACACGCGACCTCTCTTCTCGTATCGTTGTATCGCGTATTTTTATCTAACATATATCCCCGCCTATGCGCGACGGTGGTTGATCGGCGCGCGCCAGTATCTTCTCGAGTCAGAGTGATCTTAATAACAGTACAGCGCGATCTGAGATAGCGTGGAGCGTTTCCACAATCATATTATCAAAAGTCCTACTCTGATTACTCATATTCTCACAGCGTAGCTGATGATACACACTCAGAAGATCTGAGTCTACGCATGCGCGTGACATCTGGGAGCTCAGAATCTCGGAGAGAGGAGTATCAGATCACGCCTCGAACCGAGATATAACTCGCTGGCAGAAGAGATAGAAAACTGCTCTCGAGCTTGCCACAGATCTCACAGTGACAATACGATCTTATTCTCATAGTGTGACCCGAGATATGAATATCTCATGCCCATAATCAAACACAGTAGCAAATCACTCCACATCACATATTTCACATATAGAATCTCCACGGTGACGCGGCGTCTCGTCTATAGACTTAGTAATTTCACTATGGGCATGTTTCATCGCACTCACTCCGTGGTCTATTCTTCTCAGAGGCCGAGTCCGCGGCTCAGGATCTGTGACACGCCGCGAGGCCTCTGTTCGCACCACTTGAACTCAACCGCTGTACCCCCCCCCCCGGCCTTAGAAGACGCGTAATCCATCCTGCTCATCAGCCTGCCCGTTCATAGACCCAGAGGCTGAGCCTAAGTCTTAGATCCCATACCACCTCACTAGAAGTTCAGTAATAGAGATATTCTACACTCGCCGCCCCGACAAGAGACCTAATATAATGAACGAACTTCCATTGTTCCGACTCAATATATTTTTGAGGACTAACATCTCCCCCGAAGTGAGTTCATTGTGACACTCTCGCCCGTGAGATCAATGTGATGCTGTTGTCGATGAGCTCTGTGAATCTTTGTCTCGTCTACGTTATAGGCTTGTTCCTTCATGCTTTGTGATCTTTAATCTTTTGCCTTTGTCATTGTCTTTTGGCTTCATCTTTGATTTCGAGATCTTTAAATCTTTATCCTTGTTTGTCTTGATCGTCTTTGCCACCTTGCGATCTTGTGTCTTGACCAACATGCTCATACTTTGATATCTTGAATGCTGCTATACAATCTTCTGATAGACTTGATATCTTTGAAGGGAAGATCTTGTATATCAGAGTTTGTGCGAAGTCTTTGTCTTTAATTCTTGCAGCTTTCCATGATCTTGAATCTTGATGCTTATAGTATGTCTTTGTAGTTTGAGCATGAGATGTGTAATGAATACGGACTCCAGCTGGAATGAAGCATCACCATCTCCTCTTTATGGATCCTGAATTAAAAATAGTTAGCAATAAAGCGTGTGGACGAATCATGGCATTTGTCATCGTCGGATTTGGTTAGATAGAGAACCTCGGTCCGTAGCGGACAGTTTTACAGTATAATAATGTGCCTGTGATCAGGTTAGATTCGCAAAGAATCTCCTTGACAGGGTTTCCAGCTTAAAGCGTAGGATCTTCTAACACAGCACAGTATTAGATTACCATGCTTGCTTGTTCTCATTACGGAACGTCTCAAAGCAGAACATACGGTAAGAGTGGAATCAGGTAGGTTACTTAGAGACTTTTTGATTAAGCCGTCTAATTTCATTTCTGGAAACAAGTTTGATTACACATTGAATCGCACCATCGTTTCTTTCAGTTGACACAAGTTGATTCATTATAGAATCTCGCAAGTCACCTACCAAGTGCTTGTTGTTGTTGGCTCAAACAGGATTTTCCATCTTCACTGGTGAATACTAAAGAGTAATCACTCTGAATGTTCTGTGGCACAAGTCAACAAGGATATTGCGCTAGGACTCTTGTTACACAGCTTAGTGAATCTTAATCGATTTTTCAAACATACAAGCTGTTGTTGTCATGTGTGTAATAGGTGTCCTAGGATGTATTTGATGATCATCATTGGCTCTGTCGCAGTATTAGTGATCATTTGGGTTGCTTGAGTTCAATCGCGAGGCTGGAGTAGTCTGCACACCTATAATTATTATACTAACTCGGAGTTCGAGGTCTCAGTCAATAGAAGTGTGAGAGTATCTCCGATGAAAAGTGAGACATGTTTACACTTTTGAGAGAAGACCCGAATGGCTGGAATGGGTTATCGCACAATTGCATGTCCTGGGTCCATGATGTCGTCTTCAATGTCAGCAATCAACATTGTGATTTGACTCAGATAAGTTATCGACGCGTTCTCTGCACCTAAGTTGTTTGTGAGGGCTTCATTTTTTCTCCGCCTTTACTCCATACATTTCTCTTTTTAATTCCTTCAAATTTTCATTCTTCAACCCCTTCAATGCTTACCAAGACGTCATTACTAACACCTTGTTGTGATTGTTCCAGTGTTAGCTCAATCTTAGTCGGCATTCTTCCCTTATACACATTCATCTCCAATCATACCTAAGGACTGCTATTTCTAACTATGGAGTGTCCTTGGGTAGATCCCTCCGGTTCTGGTTGGATCATAGGACAAATACCTAACCTTACCACCTTATGACTTCAGAATCGTCATGAAATAAGATGTTGTAGGGTATGAGATCGAACCATGAAACCGTTTCCGAATAGCACTTTGAGTCTTTTAGATCACATTTTAATTACATTTCTCCCTTTATTTTAAATTCTAAGTCACTTAGTTTTTGAAATACTGTGTGATTAAAATTTGTCTTGAAAAGGCCATGGGGAAAATGTTGAAGCTTAGCATGAATTATTTAGAACTGTGTCATCTTGCTCCCCCTCAATTTTACATATGTTTGACACCAATAAAAATGATACCAAGTTGTAAAATCGATATAAAATTGAGGTTGAACACTTAGTCATCTTATAACTATCATTCTATTGAATTGTCATTATTATCTTGTTGTTATTAAGAGACTTTTTGGGAATGGTTTGAATACATAAGAATGGTCGTGATATGATGTATCCAAACTCATTAAACTTTGTTTTTCGAAAAACTCCCCCTTGAAAGATGGAGTGTTGAACATACAATTTTGAAAGATTATGAATCGTCAGTGAGAAATTCTTGAAAAATTGTGTTCAATATTTTGAAAAACATCATGTTAGAAGACTTCTCTTCCAACTCTAAGGGTAAGCACACTTATGCGTACACTTTCCTTTTTCTTGAGCTCAAAACTTTGAATGTCTTGTAAGAACAGCTCAAGACCAAGAAAAGTTGAATTTCTCGTTGTTAGGATAAGTTATCTTTATAGATAAACTTTCCTTTATTTGAAGTCCGGGTTACGTACTGATATTTGCACATAAGCCATTAAGAAAACTTAGAAATGACATGTTTTGAAAGCATTTGAAACTCCTGTTCGAACTTCATTTACACGCCCGTGTCGATATTAATCAACATTTCTAGGTACGTAAATGTTATCGATTCCAAGAGACATGTCGAGAAGAATATTTTTTGAAACATTTTCTGATTTTTTGATTTTGTATTTTCTTTTTGAAATTTTATATTTTTGTATTTTTCTTTTTTCACATGTTGATGGTTGATTAGGTATCAAGAAGATTTCATTTTTGTTCAAAACCCTCCAGTTCGCTGGAGTCAAACATTCGCCATACCAATTTGTCTGACGGATGATACTAAACCCTTTCCTTCTTTTTCTGGGGGACGGGCTTTAGTAAACATGTCAGCCAATTGTTATTCAGTTCTGACAAATACAATTCATTATATGTTTTCAACATGTTCTTTGATGAAATGATACCGAGTATGGATATGCTTGGTACGGGAGTGCTGCACAAGGTTTCATATAACAACCCAAGAATTTTCATCAACCTATTTTACTATGATCACAATTGTACGGGGAAATTTTTCGCTTTATTACATTACTTGCATTGTCAATATCTCATTAAGCAAGGTAACTTGCATAACTAAAGTAGACATGCTCAGCAACTATCTATGGCCATTGTACTTCATATATGTCAAGCAAACATCCCAATATGGTCAAGTCAATATATCATATCCTGATTACAAAGTACCATTATTCCTATAATTGTACCATTCACAAGTTATATCAAAACGGTGCTTTTTTAATCCTTATCGGATGCCTTAAACCCTAATTCCATGAAGGTATTTAACATCTAAAGTGAATGCACAAGCTATAAAGCATATGTACAAGCAATATAACATTGGCATTTGGAAAAATTAAAATCTCTTCAAGTCAAGTTACACAGTTCTCTAAAGTCAATTGTACAAGTCTTGTAAGCATGATCTCAAAATATGCCGTTTTACCTCTGCCTTTCATTCTAATTTTCTTCACCCATCACTTCTGTTTTACAAGCTACTTTACTCATTTATAATGTGGTAAAATAAAAAAAATAAAAAAAAAACCATAAATTTTCTATTCATAAGCTTTCTAATCTTTTTGCACCTTCAAAAACCCTAATTCCAATCCTAAACCTTAAACCTGAGTTAGTTTTCTATACCATGAACTCGTTTCTTCCATTTTTTATCCATTGTAAACCTAAACCAATACTTAAATAAGTTGTAATAACATAAATTAAAACATTCTCAATCACTTTCCATCATCATTTCACCATAGTAACAACAATGTACTAGAAATAAAACTAGAAAACCCTAATTATGCCCTAATTGTAACTTTTGACCCGTTTACTCATTTTCTACCCATTTTAACCCAAACCGCCTATCAACTTTTGATTATAATCCATTAATATAATGTCTTAGGATCAGGTAAACCTATCATTTCCTAATCAAGTATACACGAAAATTCAAGCTGAAAACCCTAATTGAACCCTAATGAACCCAAAATCAAAACCTTTGCATTTTGACCCAATTTGAAAGTTTTTCTTGCATTCAAGCACCTTGATGATGCACCTACTTGAAGTGCAAGCTCTTCTTACAAGCACCTCACATAAATATCTACTTCATTTATAGATTAAAAATTGCCCATGGTTTCCTTTTCCTTCCTTGTTTAGCCGCGACATCACCAAAGCAAACCAACTCACCAAAGCTAGTTTCTAGCTTAACCAACACATTCTATAGACCCTTCTCATCACCCTCTATACTTTCCACATGTCCTAACCAGATCACATAGCTTACCTTGGCCTTTAAGGGTCATTCGCCTATAAATAGAACCCTAAACACTTCATTTTTCTTCATCCCCCACTTCCTCCTCTATAACCCTTAAATATAAGTAATACTTTGCTCTAATAGATCCTAAGAGGTCTTAAGAAGGCTCAAGTATAGAAAGGAAGCAAAAGAAACCAAGAAACGAAGCCCAGGAGTCGTTATTCTAGGCGTACGAAGCTAAAAGTCCTAATTCTGACCCGTTTCTAAGCTATAAGCTCAAGACCAGGTTCTATAAGCTTATATTCTGTATTCATACCTTTATAATGTTCATATGATCATGCTAAAATCATAATATAAAGCTTTGAACTCAAAAACCTATGTGTTATACCTTTTTGATCCAAAACCGTACACCCGAAACCCTAATTTCATGTTTTTACTTAATCTATAAGCTAAACTTGTAAACTATTGTTATAATAAACCCTAATAACCTTATATAACCTTATATAGCCTTAAAATAAGTGCTTTGATAAGTCATGAAAGAATTTGAGCTTAAAACCTGTTAGGAAAATATTGTAAACAGACTTAATACTGTTAGTATTAAAGTTAAGTCTGTTAGTTATAGTTAGTACTG